>JACXGK010000520.1:0-19357 GCA_016801125.1 Novumbra hubbsi
GGGGGGGGGGGGGGGGGGTCCTCCCGAGACTTGGACACAGAGCATCTTTCATGGACCGGATGAACGCACAGTGGCTTTTCTATACCCTGCTTCCACTAAGCTGTTGCCCCTGCACCAGAAAGGAAGAGGAATAGAGGGGGAATCTGCATGGGGTCTGGTCAAGTCTAAGTCAACAGGACAGGGTCAGCTGGCATTAGAGGGGTTTTTGTGGGGGTGCTGGAAACCTTATGTCCCATTGCGGCAGCGCCCAAAGCAAGCTTTCCGTGTAGGCAGCTGCTTTTCCGTTCACGGAAAAGTCACGTGGCTCGACGCACAAGGGAATCTCTAGAGGGCGATGTGACCAGGAAAACCCTGCTGTTGATGCCTCCCTGCTCTCCGAAGGGATGCTGCCCAATCTGCATCATCTAAGGGGGTTTCCAGACCAAGGTTCGAAACAACCTCTGGGTTCCTCCTGGTGCAGGAAAACGCCTGGCCTCATATGGCCAGAGGGTGTAGGCAGGTCCTGGATGAAGAAGGTCTTGATGATATTGACTGGCCCTCACGTTCCTCAGACATGAATCCAATTAAAAACCCCTGGGACGTTATGTATCGATGCATCTGGTGTAGATAATTTATCTTTCCCCCTTGACCTATGTACATTATTGTATAATAATGGCCTTTGTGTCGTTATTCTGAAACTTCAAACTTGTTAATTCATGACATGCTTGCACCTGTGCTGTATAATAGTCTTTGTTTATCCAATAACTAGCTTGACTACTATTATCTTTCAAACATTTGTTGGCCTGGCCAATCGGCCGTCATTGAGTCAAACACGAATTTGTCGAAAAGCAAATTGGCTAAACATTTACATTCTAGTCATTTAACATAAACATTTTCTTCTATCTGTAAATTTTGCGTTAATCCATCAACCAAGCGAGAGTTGTCGTCTAGATAAACTTTATTATTCCCCAAGGGGAAATGCCTGTTTCAGACAGCTGGAACAGTGTAAGGACATAATCCCGCCTATACAATAAGAGGAACCTGTAATGATAATCTACAGATATAAATAACAATGAAATAAAGGAATACATATGTATAGGAAAGAATACAATTTATTAACATAGCAGATTATGTTTACAGACATGGGGTACGTGGTTGGTGTATGTGGATTCTGGGTTAAACGCCTGTGAATATACAGCTTAACTAGGACCTGTGCGTGTCGCACATATCGCAATGTCTGTTTACATTTCTCTGTGTGACGTGGGTTTGCACCAAAGCAACCATCGGAACGGAGACTTAAAGAGGACATGATGTCTCCTAGGCACAAACGGTACACTGAGATTGCCTGTGTTTCGTGCCGGGACCTTGTTCTAGTTTTGTCTCATTCAGGGGAAGACACAGGGCCTCCGGTTTGCCAGTTGACAGAACATCCAGTCATAATGTACAACGTTTTTTGGCATGAGCTGGGGTTGTTCCTGAACTTAACTGTTCGGTAACTGGCACTACTCTCCATAGCGCATAGTGTCCCTTACAAAAATTAATAACTGATTATGGCTTGGGGGGAAACACTGAAAAGTGCACAAATGGAGGTTGAATCCTATTTAACTAGATTTAGATAAAGGGATTCGTTTTCTCAGCAGTGCTTGGCTGTTGTGGGATTTCCTAAATTAGTGCCTTGTTTTTCTTTTCTTTTGGATCTGGATTTTTCTGAACGCGTGTGTGTGTGTGTGTGTGTGTGTCTAACCTCTGTTTCACTCACCTTTTACACATTACATAGAGAGGCAGTGGTCAGTGCTGAGCCTGCATCTAATTGCAACGTATTAATGCTCATCTGTAACTAATTGCAACTTCTTAATATTACATCCCAGTCAAGGGTTTATCTACAATCGTAAACCTGGCCGTTCAGAATTATTTTTTTGTTTTTGCTTGAGTTGCCCAATCAGTCTGGTTTTAAAGGGACCTTCATTTGGTGTGCTGTAGTCATTGTGTATTGTGAAAGTGTTTCGGTACAGTTCAACCCAAGCCAAATTAAATAGGGGTCAACATGGCCAATGTTTTTGAAATGGAAACGATAATTAGATTGATATAATGAGGTTGCTATATTGAGGTTGATAGAGTGAGGTTGATATAGTGGCTTCATCTTTTGTTTAACTTGATCGTTTCTATCTGGCTCTTAAATCCGCCATGAACCCAATATTTAGGGAGTGATCTTTGGATCCAGCTTCAGCTGTACTTGGTTTTACAATCATTCTAAAAAGGAGGGAAATGTTTGAAACATTTTCCATTTTATGGGATTATGAGTCTTAAAATTTATGAATCTCAACAAAACCAGGATTATGTAGATCAACCTGGAAAACTAAATGTTTATGAGGTTAAAAGCAATTTTGAGGACATTGAGGCCTTGCAGGTTTATTCTACTCAAAAGGGAGGTCCTGGGAAAGTTCAACCCAATTTGTGCAATAATTGCCATTAAACTACATATTTTATTGAGAGCTAAAGCAAAGCTCATAAGGTTAGCGCCTAAATCTTGTGTAATGCGGAGGCTTCAGGTCAGTGTCATGTTACTGTGCCCCCAGGAATTTGTCTCTTTTAAAAATAAATATGAATTGTCACTACAAAGACTCCTCGTGAAAACTATTTTCAAAATACTACTTTCACAAGCATCAAAGACGCAGTCTTTTGAAGTATAACTCATAAAATCCCATGTCAAGTTTTGCAGTCATTCCAAATGTAGGCTTGGAGATGTGGTGTATGATGGTTATAACAAATATGCCAGTGTGTAGAATGGTTGTAACAGTCTGCATGTAGATGCTATGCAGAGGTGAAAATGGCCAGGCCACTTCCAGGAGGGGCCCACTCATTGCCTTTGAGCTTTACAGAGACGGACTGCTTTTACCTGGCTGAGTTCAGGTCAGCCATAACAGCCCGGAAGGGTGCAGGTCAACAAAGCAGGGGCCGTTTCAAGAGGAACCGAGAGCAGGTGTCCAGGCTTGATGAGGTGGGATGGATTGGCCGCTCTGCTGCTCAGCAGAATGTGGGATTTCCTACAGGGAGTCTTGTTTGGTGTCCGGGACCCGGTTGCATGGTTGAAGCAGAATTAAATCTGCATCAGCGAGGGGACAGTGACTGGAGGGGATAATGTGGCTGGTGTTTTTTATATGGAGGGAAATAACTTGGGTATGAGAGGCTCGCGGGTTCATAAATGACGCTAGGAATGTAATGCCTGCTCCTTGCATGGGACCAGAAGTGCTCACATGGGTAGTAAGACCTGAGAAATGGGTCCCAACTATGTTTTGTGGCAGGGGCCCTCTAGGGAAAGGGGTGATTCCTGATTACGGTTTGGGTTTATGGGGAAAAACATGAAATCTGTGGAAAAGTGTTTGAATTGTGGTTAGTTTCGGCTTTTGAGGGTAGCAGAAAACATTGTTTCCTAAGCTTTGCGGTCCCCACAATGATTTTGACAACAACCTGTGCTTTTGTTTTTTACCCTGTGATAAAGAATTGCAGAAACTCTGCTTATCAACAAGGTTAGGTTAAGCCTGGACATGACATGTTACTTTATGTATGTTCATGCTGGACCAGAAGTGGTGAAACTCTCCTTTTTTGTACATTCAAGTCTCCGGGTGCCATTTGGGACAGGAATTTTAAGTTGTGCTTCTTGGCACCAGAAAGGCCGGCCATGATGTCAGCCTTGCTCTGTCAGCCAGCGTCGTTATCTGGACGGACCAGGCCTGTGACTGTTAGTCTCTCTCCATTCCAAAGCCAAGGTTTCCTGTCCTATGTCTGACAAATGTACATGTTCTGTTAAATAAAACACAGCTAATTTATTGACACAGTGTCCCAAGAGCGACGGCAACGGGTAAGCAGGCGGTGGCTAGGACGACAGCCTTAACATCTGAAGGACACCTCGTGTTTCTAGAAGGAAGTCTGAGTAGCTCCCAGAGGTTTGCTATGGCGATGTGGTTTCAGGACATTGGCCGTTTGTTCAGCCCGTAGTACTGGTACCCTTCCATGAAGAAGTGCTGCTGTGTCTCCTGTGTTGTATTGGAGGGCAATAAGGAAATGTCCCGTTGCCCCATTAATTGTTAATCCACACAAACATTTTCTTGAACTTTGCAACCAGCGACCAAAATAATTTGCTTATGTTTTGGTAAAACAAAAAAGGAAAGCAAGAAAACAATGACTAAAATGTAGATCAGGCGCCCTGGCCAAATGAAGCGGAGACATGTTGTGACATGTTGGTTTCGCCCACTGACCCTGACGTGTCTGTCTGTCTTCACAGCCTGGACTCAAGGCCGTGTGGTGGGCAGCAGCCAAGGGGATTCTGGGAGGACTCCCCTCCAGATGCTCTATAACAGTGACCAGGTAAGTCCCACCCTGCGCCTACTGACTTATCTCTGCGGCGGGTGAATTGATGGCCACGTACATGTTGACGACCAAACCGAACTTGAGGTAGAATGGGGATTTGTTAAGGGAGGCAAAGTTTGTTTCATGTGGGACGTATTCGTTTTCTATATTCATGGCACAACTTTTGTAGGAGTTTTGGATTCTTAAACGTTTTGTACATTTTGAAATTAAAATCTTTGAAAAAACGAAATGCAGTGGATTGAAATCCATCCTCCCCGATTCAGAGTAGACACCTTTTTGTTGTCATGGTATCCATTTTGGTGGAGCTTTTGAATTCTCTGCTTTTTAATCACACTTTGAAATGTTGTATTTAAAAAATCTAATGTTTTGCGTAAAAAAAAAAAAAGAAACCTGTGGATTTTTGTGTATTCTTCACCAATTCAGAATATGTACGTTTTATATTATTACAACACAGTTTGTGACAATTGAAGTCAGAATTTGGCCGAAAAACATTTAAACATTTAGAAAAAATTGGTGTGGAGATTATAGTTTATAGTTTATCCTATGCCTTGCCTTGTCAAAAGCCGTCATTTTCATGGTCATGGAATGCTTAAATACTGACTCGAGAAAACGAACATCCACCATTATGCGGTGATGTGAACTCTACTTGTCTAAACTGTACAGCAGTGCCTCATTCCAATCCATGTTTTAATAATTCAGTCTCTGAGAAATTCCTCTGTAAAAGCAATGTTTTTGTTCTATTTTCCTCTCATTTCATCATACCCTCCCAACGGATTTGTAACAGTTGAACTTAATCAGTTAGCTTTGCACCCCTCCAAGATGCCTTAATGGGTCACACGTGTGTGATGAGACGGGGAATTCCTTGCTCACAGTACATTATGTTTCAAGGCTCACACCCTTAAACGTGAAAGACAAAACCGTAAAATCTGTTTTTGTAACTACAACCTTTCAAACTGCCTCATGTAGTTATCAGTGATTATCACAGGTGCGACCCTTGACCTATTTTTTCGTTTGATGTCTGTTTCTGCTCTTTTGCAAAAAGTGAAACGTCTGTGTTTAGTTTCACCACAGACTGGCCGTTTAATAAGGAAAATATCCCTGCCGGTTGCTGACTTGTTCATTCCCGGCCGTAGTCAGACGTTGGTTAGCAGAATAAAAAATGACCCTGGACAGGAAGCGCAAATGTGTATTATGACCATAATCGCACTCTCGCATTTGTTTGTCTTCCTGTTTACTCTAGTGGTGGGTGGGTGGGCTTTTGACAAAGACCACAACAAACATGAGCCCTGACATTCAGTGTACATGATTGGTCGGCGTAAACAGACCTAGACAACCCTTTTCCACCAGACTCTGAGGTCAACAAAGTACCTCTGGGTTTGGCTGTGTGGATGCAAAGGAGGACTTCTTCACTTGGCTGACGTTGTGTATGGCTGCTGTTAGTTTTACGGACAGCAGAAGGTTGAATGTGATGACCGCCATCGTGCAACTGTTTGATTTATGAGGGAGAGAACGGATAATTCACTACACTATCAGGGTTGACATTCAAATCAGGTTCTACATTCAAATCAGGTTCTACATTAAACTCAGGTTCTACATTAAACTCAGGTTCTACATTAAACTCAGGTTTTACATTAAACTCAGGTTTTAAATTAACCAACAGTAAGATGGTGTAGACTCCGTTGGATGCTCCTTCAAGCACAAATTAGTATAATTATTAGTATAATTATACTTTTGTAAATCTCGGGAGATTAACTCCATTCTTGGAGAGATTAAGGCCTTCACAGTTAAGCACCCAGACGCTTAGCAAACTACTTTTATTATCTACCTTTTCATAAAAAGGTTTTCTTTGGGGGATAGCGTTGATTTGATTCTTTGAAGAGACATAAATGTAGATAAAAAAAATGATATAAACGGATGAACGGGATGTAGGTAACATTCGTGGTAACATGTAGAGACATGCCAATACGTTCAGAAACACCAGTAAGCGCCTCCTGTTGTCGTAAGCCGCTCGTGTCCACGCCTGAACTAATCACCGGGTCTCCTCTCGCCCCTCCTCTCCGGCAGGGGGAGGCGTCGGCGGTGCACGTCACCCACCGGGGCCGGCGGAAGCTCCTGGAGGACGCCTGCCGCTCCTACACGCACAAGAGGCGCGTGCTCATCCCTGAGGACCTGAAGCACGTCATCGTGGACGACCGGCACGGCCTGCTGTACTGCTACGTCCCCAAGGTGGCCTGCACCAACTGGAAGCGGGTGCTCATGATCCTGACAGGCGTGGCCGGGCCCCTCCGGGACCCCCTCGCCATCCCCGCCCACGAGGCCCACGTGCCGGGCCACCTGCGCTCCCTCTCCGAGTTCTCCACCGCCGAGATCAACCTCCGCCTGCGCTCCTACCTGAAGTTTGTGTTCGTGCGCGAGCCCTTCGAGCGCCTGGTGTCGGCGTACCGCAACAAGTTCACGCGCAGCTACAACACGGCCTTCCACCGGCGCTACGGCACCCGGATCATCCGGCGGCACCGGGCTGACCCGCGCAGGGAGGCGCTGGAGCGCGGCGACGACGTCTCCTTCGAGGAGTTCGTGTACTACCTAGTGGACCCGCGCACGCAGCGCGAGGAGCCCTTCAACGAGCACTGGGAGCGGGTCCACTCGCTGTGCCACCCCTGCCTCATCCACTACGACGTGGTGGGGAAGTACGAGACGCTGGAGCAGGACTCCCGCTACGTGCTGCGGCTGGCCGGGGCGGAGGGCCTGGTGAGCTTCCCCGCCTCGGCCAAGAGCGCCAGGACTACGGGAGACATGGCCGCCCAGTTCTTCCGCAACGTCAGCCCCTTCTACCAGAAGAAGCTGTACAACCTGTACCGCATGGACTTCCTGCTGTTCAACTACACCACGCCGGAGTACCTGAGGTTTCCGTGACCGGCGCCATGCGGAGGCTTTCGGCAGTCATCTGTCTGTAGGGGTGAAGCCGGCCCATTTTTCACTAAGCCAATAGCGAATGAGCTGCTGCCTGTCAAGATTGAAATCCGCCTGTAATATACATTAACTCTATGATGCCACCTGCTTCGGTTGTCGTTCTCTTGTTACTGCTTATTTTCTAACGACCAGTGTTCTATTCTACAAGAGGAACACAAGATGTCCGAAAGTCATTTATATGTTATTCGGGGACGATGCAAGTCTCTCTCAATTTGTGCCTTTTTAAAGTGTGGGCCTTCTGACTCCAATATGTAGCACATCCTTTTGAAATGTGACTGACAACGGTATCATTGTACTATAAAGGGTTTCTCTGTAGGGTACAGAGCATTGCATTGACTCTCATTAAACAGTTTATTTATTTAGATTTGTCTTAATGTCCACACACATTTAGACTTTTGTTATATTTACTTTAACTTCCGACAGTGAAATAAACACATTCAAGCATAATGTGTTGTATGTCTGTGTCCAGGAATGCTATGCTAATGCTATTCCTCCTCAATGTGTTTCCCCCACACTGTGTTTCCTCCTCAATGTGTTTCCCCCACACTGTGTTTCCTCCTCAATGTGTTTCCCCCACACTGTGTGTCCTCACTGTATTTTCAGTGATTCTGTGAGCCTGGCCCAGAATGGTCCACATGGTCCATGGAGATTGTTCTTTTCCATCACGCATCGGTTTTTGTAGAATTTCTCGACAGGTGTTGATTATGTAAATAGACAAATTGAAGAACATTAAACGGAAGATAGGGATTGTATGTGAATAGTTTTATTCCAGCAATGAAACAAAGTAAACTGTTTTACTAAAATAACTTGCTCAAGACATTTAGACTGAAGACAGTAGCACACATATGATATCAACTGACAATACAATTCATCAATGATTTTTTGTTTTTATAACTGCATAACCATTTATTTAAAAGGCCCCATTTATTTTGAAGATAATGTGCACAAAGGTGTGACCATTTAGAAATGTGAGTAATATACTTCCACTGGACATCTAGCGTTGCATAAACTATACATTAACCCCTTCAAAACAACTACCTGCAGCTGGCTAAGCGCCAAGTTAGCAACATTGCTAATGAAACAACGAATTATTAGAAAAACAAAAATGCATGACTCCCGTTGTTTGGTAACAGTTTGAAGGCACAAATGAAAGTAGCAACTGTATTTCACTGTACAAACCCTATATCACTAATGGTTCTTGTTTATTGTGTACGCCTAAAGGGGACGATAGTACATTGACTGTGACTAAACTCATCAAGCTAACAATTTTCCAGCATTGGGGTCAAAAGTCAAGACAGTCAAACACACGGGTGTCATTGCGTCGAAAACAGTGCACTTGCCGTTTTACCAAGAAAGCGCGTCCCGGCATCAGAGCACGTCTTAAGCGTTAGCTTCTGTGCGGTTTGTGCTCAAAGCGACGGTAAACAGACACTCGCTTGCTAATATTCATGTCGTACATAGAGACCGTTAAGTCAAGCTTGGCGGTTGTGCCCGTTGACATGGAGGACTGTGGAAGGACTAGGGCACGGGTCACTGTTGAGTCTTTACTACAGTCGCCTTGGACGAGTTTTGTCGGTTGGCATTTTATTTCTTCTGTCTTCCTCCTCACTCTCAATTTTCCATGATCCATTCTTTCTCCTAATCTACTTTCACCTCCTCCTGTCTGCCTCCTCCGCTCCTCTCTAACCTCTGAATTCCAGCGTTAATTACAATGTGAGCAGAACTGAACCACACACACACAAACACACACCAAGCCACGTCTGGTGTACATCCACAAAAGCCAACAATTTTACCCATTTAAACGAGGCCACGTTGGAGGTAAATGACGAGTCAGACGGCCTGGGTCGGTCCCCGTCGTTCAGGCCCCCTCGGGCACAGCGGGAGCGGTCCACAGGACAGCCTGGAAGCTCAGCGCCAGCAAGCCGGTCCCCAGCAGGTCCCCCAGAGCGGTGAGGTATGGGATGGAGTAGTTGTCCGGGTCCAGACCCAGTCGCCACAGCCAGCGCACCATCAGGTCGGCCGCGTACAGCAGAACCACCACCTGTAGCGGACGGCACCACCGTCCGTGACACTCGAGTTCATATTTTGGTTTTAGCTATACTTTATATTTGACACTCCTTGCAAGAAGGGGTGTCAAATGGCTCTGGTTTTGCTATTACAGGTAACTATGGAGAGTGCAACACTGTACGAGTGTTGCACAAAGTACAGTGTTCTTTCACAATGTGCGTGATGTGAAGGCCACATCCCATCGTTTGTAATATGGTCTGGTAATTTCCTGTGGCATCTCGTGCCTGAGGCTGACCGAGTGCTACTGCTGTAGCATGCAGTGGAGGCTACCCCCCCCTGCCGTTTCATAACAAGCTTCTGCAGGTGTCGGCAAGTCAGGGTTTTGCAGGTGTCAGTGTTGGGAGAAAAGCAGCCAACCATCACAAGTGTCTTGAAGACATTGAACATTCTAAATGAAATCAATTTTTTTTGTTGCATATAGTAAAATGTCCTACTATGTTTTTGTAATGCGTCACTTCATACTAACCCAGAGATTAATTTCAAGTAGAGAAAAGTCACAGGTATTTCAACAATATATTTTTCCCTGTGTTTCCCTTTTTCAGCAGCACAGGTTAGTAGCGGTAGTGTCACGTCAGCGGTATTCATTTGACCTCTAACCTGTAGCAGCGCCGCACACAGGTAAAGGCAGATGAAGGCAGGTGTTAGGGCACCGTGCCCGCCCTCCAACAGGTGGATGATGTAGAGGAACAGCAGATGGCCCGGAATCACCAGCAACACCAGAACCCTGGCCGACTTGGAGTTGACCCCTACGGATAGAAACAGGGTACTTGGAGTTGACCCCTACGGATAGAAACAGGGGACTTGGAGTTGACCCCTACGGATAGAAACAGGGGACTTGGAGTTGACCCCTACGGATAGAAACAGGGGACTTGGAGTTGACCCCTACGGATAGAAACTGGGTACTTGGAGTTGACCCCTACGGATAGAAACAGGGTATTTGGAGTTGACCCCTACGGATAGAAACAGGGTACTTGGAGTTGACCCCTACGGATAGAAACAGGGGACTTGGAGTTGACCCCTACGGATAGAAACAGGTGAACCCCACGTTTGGGTTAGGGTACGACAGGGAGGTAATGTTGACTAGCAACACTGTACCTGAGGAGCAGAAGGTCCAGCAGGGGCCCGGCCAGGGCGGTGTCATCTCGGGCGGCATGGTCCCTGGCACGCTCCAGTAGTGGAGGTAGGTGGAGATGCGGCTGGCCTGGATGGCCACCGTGTTCCCCCCCACACCTGGGTAGTTGGGGAGGCAGGACCGTGGTCATTGGATGCAGAGCCATTTCCACCAGGTTTTCTATGTATTTTTGAGGTCATGAACCAACGGTTGAAGGTAGTTATATACGTATTTTGGGTTTTCAGCAACTATTTTGAGTTATTTGCACGTGGATTGTTCTGTAGAGTTTTCTGTAAAGGTGCATGCATTTAAGTGGACTGTTTAAAAGTTTGGTAATAAAGCCAAAGTGTCGTAAGTATTGTAGCAGGTCTGGTGTGAGGGTTCCAAAAGCTACAAAGCCCTCTCTCAACTCATGGTCATTGAGCCTCCACGTTGTGTCGTCCAGTAAGGAAAAACTTATTTTTGTTCTTATAATTGGAAAACCACATCTAAAAGGCATGGTATAATGTGATGGGCTGAAGCTCTCACAACAGTTCCCAGCAATAACATCTTGCCACTCTTCCACAGTCTGCAGCTCATCCTTGTCACGAGACGGAGAGTTTCCACGCTCAGACACCAGCATGGGAGTGGGGGGTTGTGAGAAGGAGTTAGAGAGGTTGAAATACCAAGTAAGAGTGAGAAAGACCCAAACAATGAATGGCAAATGGAAACATGCCGTCTTAAAAACGCTGGTACATGAAGCTTCGGTAGCGCTGGCTAAGACAGGAAATCCGGAGCAGACGGACCGTGCATAGTTGTCATTCTAAACATGCAGGGGTTTACGCGGACATGCAGGGGTTTACGCGGACCCCATTGTGATTCCACTCCAGTGAGGCTTGCTGGCTGAGGGGTAACAAACAGAAGAAGAAGAGCCTTGTCCGCAGAGCTTCGTCACGTCTCCTCTTCCACCGGGATTGTTTTACGAGGACTCAGAGTGAATATGAGGGGTCCTCATAAGCCGTACGTAGGCTGTTGTCATCAGCGTCTCAGGAGGCCTTGTAGTCCGGAATCTTGATTATGCGATATTCGTTACAATCAATGAGGGGCGCAAAGGACTTGGTCAAACATCTCAGACACCTCTCTCTCTCCAGCACAATACCTGGGGGCGTGGTTATAGGAGACGTTGGGGGCGTGGTTATAGGAGACGTTGGGGGCGTGGTTAGGTTCACTCACCGTTGATTACGGGGGTGAACACGGCCATACCTACAAAGTTGGGGTTGCTCACGGTCTTGTCCAGAATCAAGCCCCCAACACTGTTGTTCACAAGGACACAATGGAATACAGGCATCAGCTGCACTGCATTTAAATGGGTCACAGTAGAAAAATTGCTGTCAAGATCGTGAACACGTTTCTTTAAGCCCCTGTTTTCCAGCATCTTGTTGTTATGTGCTCTTTGGGCATTTAGGGCTGAACAGCTGTACAAGCACTTTGTGACATATGCAGTTCCGTCAAACCAGTTTGGGGATGAAGACGCTATAAACCAATACACCTTGAGACCTCCAAGATACACTGCTTAACTCTAAGAGTATATATTGTATTTACAAAACATTTTATACATACAGTCATCAAAAGGATGTTCACTGTTTCCAATGTGTACATCCAAGGACCTATGAAAAGACTCCTGGTATGTGTAAGACAATGTCCTGGTACGTGTAAGTGAACTTGAGGCTGTTTTGACTCTAACTGGGCGTTGTAAGCCCCCCCCCCCGGCTTTCACCTGCTGATGGACATAGCCACGATGACAGGCTGCCAGCCAGACCTCAGCACCTCTCTGATTGGTGGAGATTGCCGGGCAATGACCAACCACAGTGGGACGAGAACCAGGAAGAAGACACACACCAGAACTGGCAGCCACCACATCTCTGGAAGACAGGACAGGCGTGTGTGTGTGTGTGTGTGTGTGTGAGGGGCTGGGCATGTTCTACAAACACACTTTCTATAGGATAACTTATTTAAAGACAAAAAAGCTTTTCTTTTCACTGCTAAAGAAAATCTGATTTTCTTTTGGACCGGAAAAGAACAACAACGAAGCAACAGTAAAGGTGAGCAATACGTAACATCTTGTCTGTGGCTCATAGTCCATGCATGTAAATAACAGCTCCGTTTTAAATCCCTCCCCTACGCTTAACCCTTCTTTTCAAAGTGTGCCTTGTGGATGTAAATGAAGCAGACTTCATATTGTCCAGCCCAAGCCCACATTAACCCAAAGGTCTTCAGCCCACCAGGGGGAGTGTCCCTCACCGGGTGGGAGCACGTGTGGTCAGGGCCACTCCACGTGACCCCTGCACATTCCAGTCGTCTGACCTTTGAACTGGAAGAGGAAGCTGCTGACGCCGGCCAGGAGAGAGAGGGTGATGAGGTCACCCAGGCTGGCGGCGATGGGCGTCGCCACGTTGTCAGGGTTGATGTCCATCTTCCTGGAGCCAATTATGACCCCGACCATTACCAGGCCTGCAGACACAGGAAGTGAACACACACACACACGGTTGTCTGCATGGTCCTTCTGGAAGCGTCCGGTCAGGGAGGATACACTTAACATGTCTATTAGATAGACACATAACTTAAGATAATAATAAAAAAGCTGTTGTCAAAAACAAAATTATTATTATTATTTTTTAAATGCCCGTCTGAAAACGAACTTAAGGCCGATTCTGCCTCCATAATTCTGCCTCCATCACCACCTCTTGCACCATTCTGATGTTCATGACAAAACATTATGAGCTGCGGTTTGGAAAAGAAGGTGAAAAGTGTCCACTGACACATTGCAAGGTAAAAAGTACAAAAACAACTATTTTCAAACGGGGCCAAACTGGAGACTTCTGTTTCTCCACGTCACCGAGAAGTTTTTATTTTTTATTTTTACAGATGGGGGGTCTGGTTGAGCTATGTAATAAGAAACAGAACGGGTTGTTGAAGGATCTTTGTTTGTTCCTCTACAAAACGTGGTAGCGCGTCGTTTCTTCCTCTACAAAACGTGGTAGAGCGTCTTTATAGATGCCGCTGTTGTGCTCCACATGACGACCACAAGGTTGCGCAAGGGTGAAATGGACACGTAGGAACACCTACCGACGGAGACACAACCACTGTGTGGGTGTCTGGGGATCTTACCCAGGGAGAGGGCCGCTATGAAGGCTGTGGTGACACTGCTGGCACAGAGGACCGAGGCCTGCACCAGGTCTACGCGACCCCTGGTCAACGCGCCCAAACCCACTGCGGCTACGGCGGCGAGACAGCCTACCACAGTGGCCTGGACCTGGGGAGACGAAAGGGGGGAGAGAGACACGAGAGAGGTGATGGGGAATTGGTGATTTGGGAGTGTGGCTGAGGTTTCCCTCCCCGACGGTTATTAACTCTCTCCTTGTATCCTTCTTCAAACCCATTGGATGAGAAAGCTAGAGGTCCTTCCTGCCTGACATTCTCCTCCAATGGCATTTCAGAAGGAGGGGAGGAGAAGGGAGAGCTCGTTCGCGAGGCAAGGCCCTGTTACATCAGTGGGGCTTGTCATGGCATTGATACAGCGGCGCCCTCTGTTGGATTCAGAGATGAACTGCCGCTATGACGACGCTCACTATGACGACGCTCGCTATGACGACAGTATTGGTTTGACTTTACAAGGCTTGTTTATGTCACCTGAATTAGAGCCAGGTTGCTGAACACCATCCTCCACCGCTGCTTTGGGTCGTCCATCTGTCCCGTGTTGGCCTGAGGAAGAGGGGAGAGGAAGAGAAGGGAGATAGAGGTCGAGGAAGGGGGGAAGAGGAATAGTATTAGTGATAGGGAGGAGAATGTGGGTGGAGAAGGCAGAGAAAGTTGGAGTCAGGTGGAGGAAGAAAGTGCAGAGAGGCTGTGAGAGGTTTACCATCAGTGGCGTGTGTGTGTGTTTCTGATCCACGTCTGTTTGTACATGTGGGGATCAGATGAAAACACAAAGTAGGAAAAAAACAAATCGGTCCCACAAGGTTTTCTGGATGATGTCCACTAAAGAAAACACAACTTTTGGCCCAGGAGTTTCAGGGAACATTTAGGGGGGAAAAGGTGAAAAGGTATTATAGAGTATTGCAAACAGGGTTAGGCCAATGTCCCCACAAGGATAGAAAAACATACATGTAATACATGAACGTTTACTGGCCTGGTGCTATTCTCAGGATTAGGTTAAAGGTCACAGTGAGGTAATTTGGGCTAATCTTAGGGAAAATAGGATAGTGATACATTTGGGGTCCCTATGAGAGAACAATGTGAAATGTGTGTGTTTACTCACTGCTGTAGACAATCTGGAAGCCAGAGTCATCTCCAGGTTGCCTTTCAGTCCAACCAGTGCTGGCACCAGGATAAACACCTCTGTGATCTCGCTGAACACCTCCCAATGCTGAAACATACACAATGATCTCCATGAACACCTCCCAATGCTGAAACATACACAATGATCTCCATGAACACCTCCCAATGCTGAAACATACACAATGATCTCCATGAACACCTCCCAATGCTGAAACATACACAATGATCTCCATGAACACCTCCCAATGCTGAAACATACATAATGATCTCCATGAACACCTCCCAATGCTGAAACATACACAATGATACAAGGTGGTAAGTCACCCATCATTTTTAACAGATGAGGTGGTTTGTCAACCACCATATTTAACAGATGAGGTGGTAAATCATCCAGCATATTGAACAGAATAGGTTGTATGTCATCCAACATTGTTAATTTGTTCTTAACACTTCTCAGGGCTGAAACAACTCAATACCGATGAATATATTTTCAGGCTGCCTGGTTGCCAGATATACTTTACACAGCTTCTTTATCTTCATGCATAACAGAGATAAATTGTCTTATGTTAAAACAAATCTGGTAAACAGAATTATTAACGGTAACAGTACATGAATTTGACATAATAATAATAAATCAGGATTTGTATCTGTTATCATTTCATAATAATATAATGTATGCTATATGCAACTAAAATGTGAATTGGAGTTTTGTTTTTACAGTTAATACTGTCGGTTAACATTTTTTCTGTCAATCTTTTTTAGTTTGAATCTATAATTCATAAGGAACAGAATCCCTTGAGACTGACACCAGTCCAAGTGAACCCCAAAACATCAATCAATTCCATTATTCAGGTCATTAGTCACGAAATGCCACTTTATCTTTAAAATGAAAACGTAATATTACATTACTCTGTGCCCAAACACTGCATTAAATAAAATATGTGGACATTATTGTAGAATGTGCCAGTGTTCTTGAGTTATGATCTAGGTCAGAGAGTGGGTTAAATCTCCTTTAAGGAAACCCAATGGACAGTAAAGGAGACCCGTTTGTTGGTAGACCCAATATTTCAACACTTAAGTTAGAACTTTGACCTGTAGGGAATGCTCTTTCAAATGTCAGTAAGTCCCACCATCTGAGTATCCTCTGAAGGTCAAGGTACTGTCCTTTATCTAATCAGCCATCCACAAAACATGCCCCAGGGAATAGATACCACCTGGCCTGATTTCCTATACAGGCAAGGGTCTTCTGACTCCACTGTGAAGCGGTTTTGAAATCCCCAAACAGGTGATCACACTCGCGTCTTGTTGTTTGTTAAATCAAACCCCTTTCACATTTCCACACGTTTCATCAAAAGGCAACTTGTACATTTCCATATGACCCCCTTGATCTCTCTCTGGTGAGGTGAACAATCTGTTGATAAGCAACTGCTTGCTGTGGTTAGCCATTCCATTAGGTCCAACACCTCCCGCCACAAAAAACGCTTCTTCCCATCGGCAGCTGGCCTCAACAAGGCCAGACTTGGCCATCCTTCATGCACATTGCACTTGAACTTATTAAGTAAATGTTTGCACATTTATATTTACTTTAATTACCTCATACCACTTACTGTGTTTTTCTGACATGCACCATAGCACCAAAGAAAATTCCTTGTACTTGTAAATATACTTGGCAATAATGTTTTTCTGATTCTGAGGTTATGGTTAGGTTAAGATTAGGGTGAGTAGATAGTTAAAACTGATAGTTGGTATTTTGGTTTTCTCAAAATAAAGTGTTACGACTGGGGCCAGAAACCCAGAAGCGCAGGCATAACAAAGCAACTGACAGCTGTAACCCAGAAGCGCAGGCATAACAAAGCAACTGACAGCTGTAACCCAGAAGCGCAGGCATAACAAAGCAACTGACAGTTGTAACCCAGAAGTGCAGGCATAACAAAGCAACTGACAGCTGTAACCCAGAAGCGCAGGCATAACAAAGCAACTGACAGCTGTAACCCAGAAGCGCAGGCATAACAAAGCAACTGACAGTTGTAACCCAGAAGTGCAGGCATAACAAAGCAACTGACAGCTGTAACCCAGAAGTGCAGGCGTAACAAAGCAACTGACAGCTGTAACCCAGAAGTGCAGGCATAACAAAGCAACTGACAGCTGTAACCCAGAAGCGCAGGCGTAACAAAGCAACTGACAGTTGTAACCTGCTGTAGGTTACTGCTGTTGTTTAAAAAGGCCAGTTAAATGAGCTCCTGCTAAAAAAGTCTGATAATCACATTACAAACAGTAGACCATGAGCATTAACGAAAGATTGATGCATTGGAATGTTTCATTATAAAGGCGCCTTGTTTTATGGGGATGATTTGCTCTACAAAACTGCCGCACTGCCTAGGAAGGTGACCCTGTCCCTACGTCCTCCCACTGGGACTAAAACAATCTGCGCTACACTTTGTGGGACTCCCAGGATCAGTAGACCTCACAGATCCAGTAAGTAATGACAATTTAGCATCACAGCATACCCCGATATAAATATAACAAATACACATTTAGGAATATCAATATTTGGGAGGACACGAAATAGTTTAAAAATCCCTTTTTCACCATCCACTAGCCCTAACCTTCCAACCCTAACCTAAATACTAAACCTAACCCCAGTTCACAACCCAACTCCAACTGTGCCTTTTACCCTAAACCAAACCCCTGACTAACCCCAGTTCACAACTCCAACTGTGACATGTACCCTAAACCCAACCCCTGACTAACCCCAGTTCACAACCCCAACTGTGACTTCTGCCCTAAACCTAACCCCTGACTAACCCCAGTTCACAACCCCTACTGTGACTTCTGCCCTAAACCTAACCCCTGACTAACCCCAGTTCAAAACCCCAACTGTGACTTCTGCCCTAAACCTAACCCCTGACTAACCCCAGTTCACAACCCCTACTGTGACTTCTGCCCTAAACCTAACCCCTGACTAACCCCAGTTCACAACCCCAACTGTGACTTCTGCCCTAAACCGAACCCCAAAGCCAAAAAACTTGTCTTTGTGGTCACAGAAAAAAAATCCTTTTAACAGCAAATTATTCTTAGAAAACACTCAAGTGGCACACTCTGGCAGGAAGCCTGACGGGGAGAGGGTTGGTCTACGGGTGAACAGCTTCGTCCCCTGGTAGCACAGCTCAAGCACCAGATGGGTGTCCACCGTTACCTCAGCCCATAAAGTCACCAGTGGAGTGGTTGCCCGAGCAACAGCCAGCCTTATTACACCAATGTCTGCCAGTCCTCCGTGGAAACTTGGTTCGGGGAATGGAAGTTGCTTGGAAGGGGGCAAGCCAGGCTTTGGCATCCACCAAAGAATGGTAGTGAATTCTTATGGTCAAGGGCAGCACGTATCGTTCTTCTACTGTTCCCTAGAGGTCGACGTGTTTCAGGGCCTTCCAAGCCACAGTTTGTTGTAATATTCTGAATGTGAGATAAAACAAACAGGGCAGCTGCTGAATGTCATTTTTCCAGACATGGGGATGAGGGCATTTCACAAACCTCCTTCATTTACCTCATCCTTCCCCCGTCTCTCACTCTCCTTTTCTATCATTCTTCGGTCTTAAGACAACGTTGCTATGATCTTGCAACAAATAAACGTACAGGCTGCTTTTGTTCAGTTGCGTGGAGGTCACACACACGCACGCTAACACACAAGCATAGGGTCCCCTAAATAAGAGTCTAGATGAGAGGTGTCTTCTTACACCCTAAGCTGATGGACAGACACAAATGCCCACACACTGACCAACATACGCGCGCGCACTCCTCACGCCTCGCTCCTTAGTAGACGAGCAGCCGAGGAGCTCCGCTGGAAGCAGCCGGTGCGTTCGCCACCGCGGGGCCTGAGAAATGTCCACGTCCTCTGGCATAAGGACAACCAGAACGCAGCTGACTTTTTCTCCGCATTCCCCAGATCATGCCTCTGCTGCTCGCGCTGCCCATCCTCCTCCCCCTGCCCTGCGCGAGGAGCAGTCCTGCTTCCCTGGAGCCCCTTCCTCATGTTGAACCGGCGAGACGCGGTGGTGGGCGTTCGTCCGCGTGTGCGCCGCAGGTCAGAAGTTTTTGGCGACAACGAACCGTGGTTTCCCGTGGTCCTGAGGCTCCGACGGGGATGGACTGAGGGTTTTAAGCGGGCGAGGACGACACAATATGAGTCCCGAGGCAAAACGTTAAAGTCCGGCTATTGGCAGGGTTTTCCTTTCCTCTGTTACTCAGACAGTGTTCCTCTGTTTGTATCTCCGTGAGACCGGGAGGGATGGACGGAGAAAAGGGAACGATGCTGCCGGCATCTGTGCGAGGAGGGTTTTAAGACTAAAAGGGGTCTCCGGATCTCTCCTTTCCCTGCCCACGGTGTGTCCCGTCCTCGGTACCTGTCTCCCGCACGTGCAGTTCTCCTTTCTGATCAGTGGATGGACGTCACCCCTCCGTTTGCGTGGCTTTGCTTGGACTCACGGGTTTTACCTCTACCCCGTCAGTCTCTCCCCTGCCTTTTCCTGCTTCATCACCCTCTTCTAAATT
>JACXGK010000520.1:19457-56228 GCA_016801125.1 Novumbra hubbsi
GGGGGGGGGGGGGGGGGGGGGGGATGCCCAGTCGTTTATTGGTTCATCTAGAGGCACCCTCTCCAACACACACACCTCTATCTCTCATTTTTAAGTGATTATCCATGCAGGCACACAACCACACCTGCACACACACACACGCGCACCTGCTACCGGTGACTCAGCTGAAATGTGTCCCGGAGACTATTATGGATTATCTGCTCTGTACTGCTCCCCTCGAACGATGCCGCGTTGGAGTTCAGACCGTGACCTCTGGGCTTCAGAGGACTACCGCGCACACCGTGCTAACTGAGGAGCAGTTCGTGACTAATGCACGTGGACATTTAGCCGTTGGAATCGGTCTTTCTACGTAGGTCACTCACACAACCTGGCTCAGTTCTGGATGTTTCAAGTATTCTGTCATCAGAAATGTCAAGCCACGTCTTGTGGCAGTGCAAAATAATGCAGCGTCCAGTGGAAAGTTTGTTAGGACACAACTGTGTATGCAGTCTTTGCCTAAAACCACCTGTTTTTTCATGCCTTATCTTAGCCCACAAATCAACCTTTCCATTCAGTGCGCCACCTCTAGGCTGAAAGGCAAACTCTCAAACTCTGAATCTATGTGTGGCACGGTTGTCATGGCATTTTTACGGCAGTGTCCTTTCAGGATTTGTGGTTAAACTGAGACAAGCCCGTCCCATGAATAGGTTCCTCCCGGAAGGATGCTTCTGGAAGCTTGGTTGAATTTATTTATTGGTGGGGATAAATCTGACACTCCTCCTGATCTAAGTGGTCATTAAAATGAACGTTAACGCAGGGCGATCACACAGATCTGCTAACCGGGGAAAGACTTAGTAAACCAGTTAGTAGGTCATTAATGGCACAGCAATAACTGTTCACACTGACGGCTCACATCCACCAAACCGTTATTCCATTTTAATATGAATATTGCCATAGAACGTCCATGTGGAAATGCAAATGCAGGATTATTGGACTATAGCATTTCCATCTGAATATTACCTCAAATGACACTTGCATATATATTGAAAATGATAACGCATTTGTGAAATTGCATGATCATTTGAACATGGTCCCCTTCAGGCTTCCATACTGACAACCCGCGTCCACCCCAATGGATCAATAGTAAGTTGTTGGTGATTACATGTCAGAAGGGCGTCCTTATCAGACCCAGCAGGTCCCGGCAACCTGACCCATCACACCCATGGACGTTGCTCAACGAACGGTGTTCATAATGCCTCCAAGTGAAATGGGAGTGACGTACAAATCCGTCACATGAACAGACATTCCCGTGTCATGCATTTTACTTTCTATGAAATGATTTGTATCCATCTAAATCCAGATGACTTGGGCCCGGAAGAGAAGCCTCTAACATTGGCCCAGATTATGCAGGACTTTATGGCTGAGGGAAAAAAACATCAACGCTGTAGATATGTTGCAATGAACCCGACAAATACTGTAAACTGGTTTAACTTTATCGTATTGTAAGAGTATTGTGATACTATTAAGCATACAAGCTGACCCGAACTCCAAATCAACCCGGACCTGGTCTCGTCACCCACCTGTACAACGTCTAGAACCAAGCCTGCAACCATCATCCCCAACCCGGCCGCCAGGTATGGAGCCGTCACCTGCAGGCAGATCCTCCTAGAGCTCTCTCTAGCCGGCATGTCCAACTTCAATATCCCATCATCCATGTTTGTGTCCAGGACGGGGAAATACACCTCCACTCAGGCTCATTGTGAGACTAACTGGCCAGCGTGCACCATCAAACACTTGCCTGTCACACACACACGTGCACACACACTAACACACACATACTAACACACACACATACTAACACACACACATTCGCTGCCAACTGGTGTTCCTTTGAGAGATTGGTCTGTGGATATAGTCTAGAACATTGGATTTGGAAGGTTTTTGCATTTTGCAGTTGTAATGTGTGAGAAACCAAGACAGTAGATTTTTTTACTGAATACCTTAGTGATTTTAATCTCAGAAAAACAGGTAAAACATTTAATAAAAGTTGTTCTGACTTTCCAGTGTTGACCAACTGTTATAACAGTGAACATTTCCTATTTCTATGAGGGGGGGGCATTTTCTTCTTTTTCTCATTAAAATGTAAAATGTTATAAAATATTGCACCAACTGAATGCAAGCAACATAGGCTTAATCACATTTCAGAAGAAAAACATACTAAATGCTTCTTATTCAGCCTATTCAGTTCATGTCTGATTTTATTGATTTATCTCTGCCTTGTCTTTTATTAACAACAAATTAACATGAATCCAAAAGTGAAAGCATATATAATGGAATAGAAAGTCTCTATTATAAGTCCCTTTAGCTTAGGAATTTACGCAAAAAGTCCAACATTTGTACAGTGTGGGAAATGTAGTGCATGAAATGTGTCCTATTTTAAAATGTTGCCTAGCTCAGTCAAGAATCCTATGATAATTGCAGAATAAATATAGTTATTATTTAGAGGGAATAGCTGTCACACATTTTAGGTTAAGGGACCTTTGTCTTACGGTTCGGTCAATGTGCTGTTAATACACAACATTATCAGGATCCCAAATTTCTAATTGATATCTCTGTTATACTAGTGCAATACCTCTCCCCCATCTCTATTAACACGTCTTCCTCTCCGTTCCTCTCATCTTTTTCTATCCCCGTCTACTCTCTACATATTCAGTATTCTATAGTGACAGACTTGGTCTTCAAGTATTCGTTGAGAGCTTCTTGTCCTGTTGAAGAAAGACGGTGACGTCAACGTTAATCTTCACTCCGTTAAGTCCCTACTTGGGAAGGCGTTCACAACGCCAGAATCATTGTACTTTAAACAAAGTCTACAGAATTCACCGTAGCGAACTGACATTCCTTTAAAAGAAAAGGCCAATGCCTGTCTTTTCCCTAGCCGGGAACTCTACGCCCATGACCGATGTAAACACTGAAGCAAGGCCTCAGGGCTAGGTAACGCGTCTGAGCCCAGAGCAGCGCGTCTCACCCAGGTCTTTGCCGAAGCCAGACTGCTTGAAGCCACCGAAGGGAGCGGCCACGTCCGTCTTGTTGTAGGTGTTGACGAATACGGTGCCGGCGTTAAGCTTCTCGCTGACCAGGAGCGCTTTGCCGATGTCCTGGGTGAACACGCCCGACGCCAGGCCGTACTCGGTGGCGTTAGCCCTCCGCAGGACCTCGTCGACGTCCCTGAGGAAGACGGTAAAGCATGACAATTGGAGGGGAACTGGCAACGCTGAAGCAGAGTCTCTCGTTCCCCTATAACACTGACCCGCTCTTGAACTTGGAGAGGATCATGACGGGGCCAAACGACTCCTCTTTGGCGATGAACATGTGGTCCTGGACGTCGGTGAAGATGGTTGGCTCAAAGAAGAAACCTGCCGAGGACCAAGGTCAAAAGCAATGTCACGTGTGAACCCTTGAAGTGGTCATGGTATACCAACTCTGCCACTTCACGGCTAACAACAGGACATCAACCACGCTATGAACTGGGGAGAACAAGTCCATGTGACTAACCTGGACGGACGACCTGGTTCCCCCCACAAACCAGAGTGGCGCCTTCCCGAACCCCCGTCTGGCAGAACTCCACCAGCTTATCCAGGTGGGCCTTGTGGTTCTGGGGTCCGTGGTCCGTGGAGCGATCCAGAGGATCCCCGATCTTCATCTTCTTAACCTCCTCCACCTGAGGAAAGGTTGATAACGGAATATACAGAACCCCCCCAGAATTGCTGACACTCTGATTGAAAAACATCCTATGAAAATTGTTTTTTATCAGCTTTAAAAAAAAAAAAAAACATGGCTCAAAATATGAGACTAAACTTTTGAATCAGGTAAAAAAGTTTAGAAGAAATTTTCATTGTACGTTTTTAATTTTTATTTTACGTGACAATTATTCGCACCTTTACAATTCTTTCAATAAAAACCTTCAATAATATCTTCCTGTTTGCAAATATATTTTCGGACAATATAATTGTATTGTTAGTCCACCGACTAAAGACTTTCCAATGTACGTGTCCAACTTGAATGTAGCGCATGGCTAAGTTAGCATAGCGCTGCGAGACCCGTACCACTCTCTGGACGTAGAGGTCATGGATGTTCTCTTCCACAAACAGGCGACCTGCAGCGATGCAGTTCTCTCCCTTGTTGAAGAACACAGCACTCATGCCCTAAAATAATAGGGGGGGGGGGGGACAGTAAGACCGAAGAGGCATAAAAAGGCCATGGAATCACACAGGAATGTTTGTTTTCTGTGACCGGCTCGGGGGTGTTTGTTATGGCTGCAGGCACCGACCATCCGCACAGCCTTCTCCATGTCACAGTCAGCGAAGATGATGAGCGGAGATTTACCCCCCAGTTCTAGGGACACTTTCTTCACATTACCAAGTGCACAACTGGGATAGAGGAACACACACATGAACACACAAACACTTGACGCATAGTACGCTATAAACTATTGTTTCAATTGGTTAACTGGCCCGCCGGTCAACGCAGAGCCTGCGTAGGGACCGTTTTGGAAGGATGGCCGCTCACCTTCTCATGATGTGTTTGCCCACGGGAGTGGAACCGGTGAAGCCCAGCTTCCGGACGTCCGGATGGTCGGCTAGACGCTGGCCCACCAGCGTGCCTGGCAAACCGTAGAGAGGCGGTGAACGCTCGCCGTCGCCAACACGACAAAACAGCCGGCGGCGGACGTGTGTTTACCTGCTCCGGGGAGGATGTTGATCACTCCCCGGGGGAAGCCCGCCCTCGCCGTCAGCTCGGCAAACTTCACGGCGGTCAGCGGCGTCACCTGGCGGAAGACACAACGGCTGAACGCGGCCGGCTTCTTCGGGGTGAACAGGGGGAGGGGAGGCTGCCGCCGGACTCCACCTGGGGGTCCACTAGTGCTTACCTGAGCAGGTTTAAGGACCATTGTGTTCCCAGCCGCCAGACAGGCCGCGGTTTTCCAGGCCAACATCATCAGCGGGTAGTTCCAAGGGATTACGATGGCACACACCCTGAGTGTTAGAGAGGGGATACACACAGAGTGTTAAACACACAGACAGTCCGAGGGGGGGGGACACACTCTGAGGGATACACACGGGGCGCTTGGTTACCCTATTGGTTCCTTCTTGGTGAAGGTGAGGTTGCGATTGGGCCGTGCCTGGTTGATGGGGATAGTGGAGCCCTGTTTAGGCAAAGAGTCACTGGTCACGTGGAACATTTGAAGTGCAGCAACGTTATGAACACACTGAACCATAGCAGGTCAAGTCAGAGGTCCAGACCAGGTGCCGAAGCCCAGAGCCTCTAATGCATGACGTGTGAAAACGCTGGGCAACACGTCCCTGTCTCTCTCACCTGGATCTTGTCGCACCAGCCGGCAAAGTAGCGGAAGGTCTGGATGGACATGCCCACGTGGGTCTTCAGGGCCAGGGTGTAGACGGCACCCGAGTCCAGGGCCTCTATGGTGGCCAACTCCTCCTGGTGCTCCTCCATCAGGTCAGCCAGCCTGGAGGAGCAGCGATTTAGTTCCCTTCAAACATGCCCATGGCAAGATTCTGCTACTGTCTGTTTCCAATAGACTGACTTGTATATTAGTCTGTTTCTAATAGACTGACTTGTATATTAGTCTGCCTCGGTCTCTGGGGTTCATCTTGCCCCACTGCCCCTCCTCAAACGCGTCCTTGGCGGCAGCTACGGCAAGATCCACGTCGCCCACTTGAGCGAGAGACACATCGCAGATGGGCTGGAGAAAGAAGGAATTGTCAAGCCCACTCAAGGCCGATACGGAGGTTGGACAGGCAAGTGGTGCATCCGGGAGGTGATTCCTGTACCGTTCCGTCGGTGGGATTGATGGTCTTGTAGGTCTGCCGCCCCTCCGCATCCACAAACTCCCCATTGATGAAGAGCTGGTGGGGCATTCGGACCGTCATGTTGTTGATGTCCTTCTCCACCTGGTCACGGTACACGCAGGTTACTCTGTGTTATTAAAAGGCCAGGTTTGCTCTGTGCCTTTATACAGCTCGCTGTAGATGTTCCCTGGTGATTAATGTCACGATGGCGGTGACGGTGATGAGTGTTATGACAGTGATGATGGTGGCGTTGATTTGTTATGACGGTGACGATGGTGGTGAGGAATGTTATGACGGCGATGATGAATGTTAGGATAGTGATGACTGTGTTGATGAATGTTATGATTTTTATGACAGTGGTGATAAATGTTATGATGTTGATGACTGTGGTGATAAATGTTAGTATGTTGGTGATGAATGTTATGATGGTGATGATGGTGTTGATGACAGTGGTGATGAATGTTATGATGGTGGTGATGAATGTTATGATGGTGGTGATGAAGTATTCTTCTTACGTAGTCAACAACCAGCTCTTCCTCTCCATCCTCCCCTCGTAATTTCCTCACACACATCTGGACGAAGTCCTGGAAAGTAGGGTTCATGTACACGTCCTCATTCTGCAGCTGACACTCCCTGGCCCTCAGCTTCACCTCCTCCACCAGCCTGAGAGGGAGACATGGAACAGTACTCTCCCTCGAAGGAACATATACGTGTGTATGCTAAAGGATTTGAGACAGAGAGGGGCAAGGAATGGGAGAAGGGAGGCCGTATCCTGAGTTGTAAAACCAGAGCAGTGCGTTCAATTCCTCAGACCAACAACATGTACAATGTTTGCCTGCTTGCCTGTAAGTCTCTTTAGATGAAATGGTTTGCTAGAAGGGAGAGATTGATACAGTATACAGGGAGGAAAAGGCAAAGGCCTGAATGAATAAGAGGGTGTGAAGAGCATGAAGTATGGAGGTGATAAAAAGTCCATGTTCACCCTAGTTCAAGTCAGCGTGACTGATCCCCATCAGTCATTTCACGGACCAAAGGTCAAAGTAGTTTCCACTGCTATGATTGTAAGGGAGCATTTAAGTGACCATTTCAAATGTTCTGTCTGAACTGAAACCCAGTGACTTGATCTTGTGCCCCTTCCAGGTTAAGTTGGGTACCTGACCACGTCCATAGAAGCAGCACCGGACTTGAAGAAGTCTGTGGAGTCCTCGATGGCAGCCACGTTAGTCAGGATACTAGTCCACACACCCTGTCGTCAAACACAACAATGCGGTAGGATAGTGTCCGTCAACATGTCGGAATTTTAAATTTGATTAAAAATCTACACCATCATTATTTTAGTAAGAATAGCACGGATTTTGCTACACGTCAGTAATAAAGCTGATGCCAATCCAGAGTGACTTAGAGTAGCAAGTGCCCACAACCTCTGGCATTACATGTGCCACGCTCTACCAACTTATCTCTACCAACTGAGCTAGGACAATGTTGGCGTGGTATGGGTGCTAGATGTTATTGGCAGAGAATTGTGGAACTCATTAGTCATTGGTCTATTTTCCCCTGCCTGGCAATGATGCAAGGCGAGCCCAAACCATGCAAAAACAGGTGACTATAAGATCCTTTTGAAGCATTTCCATCTCCCCACTATCGGGCAATGACAACAACATCTGCACACGTTTTGTCTGCTTGTCAGACAAAAGAACCCGGAGGCGACCGGATGTTGACAACAATATGCATTTAATACCTTTTTCTTTACTTACCTTCATCTGATCAGCGAAAGCCTTCTCGTCTTCAGTGAGCTCCACCGATGTGCTCTTCCCCCTGCTGAAGTACTGTGCTGCCGCAATCATTTTCCCATCCTCAAACTGCAGGTTCTTTACTAGCAGCTAGTCAGACAGACAATGCAAACAGTCACTTTAACAGGAAACACGCTGTTTAATATGTTTGCATGCACTGGATTAATTGATTTAACTGTCTTATATACATAGTTTGGGTGTACATGAATGTTTGGGTGCGAAAAGGAGTGGGGGGGCATTTGTTCTTGGGAGTTTATTCGTTTTTTGTGCTGTGGTGACGTTTTGTATCTTTCTGTCGGGTTTTTCGGATTTGATCTATCTATACTTTTCATTCACCTGACCTTGAACTTGGTGAGCGGGGGTGTGTGAAAATACACTAATTTATTTCAATCAAAATATCTGTTTCTTTCCATTCCAGACAGCAGGTGGCGATAGTTCATGGTTTTGATGCGGTGTAACCACTTAAAAAAACATTGTGCACGCAGTATTTACTTCCGGGCAGACACATTTAACAAGTAGGGTTTCGAGAAATCACAGCCATCTATTTATAACAAAGTACACTGCATTCCCAAAATGTCAAAAATGCAATTACTAAATGTGTTTCTGCGCGAACGATTGACAGCGGCGGCTGTAGAGATATTTGGAGAAGTGGAAAAGACGATAGTAGAGTATCAAGACGAGATATCCCGTTCGAAGGAGGAGAACGAACGTTTACAGAAGCTGTTGGATTTGGTTATCAAACCACATATCAAGTTACACAGAGCAGGTTTGTAACGACGAGTACATTCATTTATCATTTGATTCATCTAACCTATTCTCTTCCAGTCTTTAGAGTAACACGTTGGCTGTAACCACCCCCCAATGTCTCGTACCGCTATTATAAACCGTTTAACAACACAATTATAATAAAAACGGATGTCTCGTCAGACACGTTGTACATTTAAGCAATAAGGCACAGGGTTGGGTGTAAAGGAGGGGGAGCAGTGTGAATTCTGCCAGCTATTTTTGTTTTATGTTATTAATTGTCTTAAGCAATGTGTCAAGGAAGCCCAAACATTCATTATTTACTAATAAAAGGCAATTACTAAAATAGTGTGCTGCTATGAACGTACGTTTAGTCACATTTGAGTATTTAAAGATGTGAGTATGTATGTGAGTATATATTTGAGTATGTGCAACTCTACATGTGTTGTCCAACTTATGGAAGTGTTGTCCTGAGTTTTAATAAAATCCTAAGTAAGACGAGAACAGCTGTCAACATGACCACTGGGGTGTGGTGAATGGCAGTGATTCTCAAAACCAGGTCCAAGTACTGACCCAAAGAGGAATGCCTGTGTCTGTGGCAGACCCCTTAACAAAACATGTGCATTGACGATTGTTTCACAGAACCAGAGTTACACAGGCATCACATACATGGTGTTTTCTATTACACTCCTTTAAACGTTAAGAAGTTTCAACAGCTTCGGCTATTAACCACTGTCACCATTAAACTAAAGGTACGACTCTTAGGAACACAAATGCATCATGTTGGTACGTATCGTACCTATCAACACTCACAGCCTTTAACAATTTTCTCAGGTGTCCGAAGACTTTTGCGCGGCTCGGTCTTTCTCTTGAATTACATTTCTTTCCCCAGAACCTCAGGAGGTCCATCTCTCTAAAGAAGAAGGTCCCGTCCAGCAGGACTGGAGGAGCCTCGTCGTGAGCCGAGCCTGTATAGAGGACCAGGACCCGAGGGCCCGTCTGGACGGGGAGGCGCCGCTGGGTCCGGAGACCCACGGTGAGAACATGGAGTTTGTGTTCACCCCCTCCTGCATGAAAGCCGGTTTGGACCCGGACCCCTGGCCCTCGCACCTTTTCCAAACCCAAACCGGGCCGGAGACCGGGACGAACCGCCTGCCGGGCGGCC
Source organism: Novumbra hubbsi (assembly GCA_016801125.1). Taxonomy (NCBI): domain Eukaryota; kingdom Metazoa; phylum Chordata; class Actinopteri; order Esociformes; family Umbridae; genus Novumbra; species Novumbra hubbsi. Next base: position 29,003 of record JACXGK010000520.1, read on the forward strand.
TCGTGGAGCACGTGAAGACGGAGCCTGACGGAGGAGAGGGCTACGGGGTCCTGCCAAGTAACCCGCAGCTCCTGTTTGGAGGAGGCGCCCATTGTTCCGCCGCTCAGAGTGACGACGCCAACGAGACGGAGGTTGTCAGGCCGCCGCAGTGGAAAACCAAGAGAGGAAGACCCTTCAGGCATAGGATAGGAACTCTGTCTGAACTGATGAAGAGGCGTGCTTCGTACGAGCGGTTCCGGTGCCACGTCTGTGGGAAAGGGTTCCCAGCGAGGAAAGGACTGGCGGACCACATGACCACGCACACGGGGGAGCGACCGCACAGCTGTCACCTGTGCGGGAAAGGGTTCAAAGTCAAGAGTCACCTGAACGAGCACATCAGGGTTCACACGGGGGAGAAACCTTTCGTCTGCCCGGTCTGTGGCAAAGCTTTCAGGCAGGACGCCCACATGAAAGGACATTTGAGGAGGACTCACAAGGAGAAACCGTACCGGTGCCACGACTGTGGGGAAAGCTTCAGTCAGATGGGAGAGCTGCAAGTGCATAGGACAATGTGTTGTGGTCCGATTGGACTGGGTTTTTGATGTGACCTCGGGCGTTGCAAAGGATGAATGGTCTGTCCACAGAGTTCAAAGTTCAAGAGAGCTCCTGCTGTATTTGCCGAAAATTGCAGGGTGTTTCCAGAAAGAATGTTTGTGATTTTGGAAGTATGTAGTAATATTGGTATGTCTCATTGTCCAATGAGAAGTAGTTAAGTCAATATAGCTATCTAGTGCTCTGATGGAGAGGTGTCACCCATTTTATGGGTGGTATATAGCTGTGACAAAATATTCTGTAAATATTGGATATAATCCCCCCCCCCAGGTTGTGTTCTATGTTTCTAAGAGTAAAAGACACATGTGCATTAAAAAGCCAAATGTAGATTTTGAAGGTTTAAAGGATGCCACTACGTGGCACGAGAGTTACTTAAGACTATTGAATACCATTGACAGGAAGTTCACTGGCTGTATGTTAATCTATTAAATTATGAAAAATAACTTAACAACCAATGTGATCCCTGAAAGATATGCTTTGTTTTTCAGATGGGACTTTACTGCACAATAACTGTAAAAACATACTTTTATAACTACCCATCTAATTGCAAAGGCAAAGTGACTCATCCAGCATAGTTCTGGGCCCTGTTGAAATCCACTGCCTGTGCCTGTCAGAACGACAGGTTCCGGCTTTAATATCTTTCCACAGAGCTCCCACGTACAACTCAAGTTTCTGGTGGGTACATGCTCCTTGTAAATCCCCCATCAGCAAAGATCCCAGCAACACCACAAAGTCCCTCCCCATTCAGTCAGATTTTATAAACGGTTGAAGTTTATTTCCCAATATTCACAAGGGGATGTGCAGTCCGGATAGATGTTATTTCACGCCACAATTTATGAACAGTAGAGGCCAGTAGAGGCCGTCTTTCTGAGAGTTCTCCAGAGGAACAATGCACACTATTTCCCCGAGGCAAATAGATGAGTGAGCAGTTATGCCGAGGCAATAGCTAAAAGGTTGCTGGTTTGAATCGCCAAGCATGGTAAAACAGATCTGTTTTTGTGCCCTAAAGCAAGGCACCCGAATTCCAACTAAGTCACTTTGGATAAGACTGCAGCCAGTCTGGTAATTTTGTGAAAGTTATGTTTCAAGCATTTCATGCTTTATTAGACAGGTGCGTGGTGAAAGATAGGACAGGGCTTTGGCTCAGATTCAAACCCACACTCTAGCAGAACATGTGCCACTGAGGCAGTGGTATGGACCGCTGGAGATATGGTTGATTTCACGGGTCGGTCTAGACACGTTTACTACTCTGACACGCTGATTGAATGAGTTTACATCTAACTTTGCTTGGTTGCAGATGTATATATTCTAGTAAACATTGTATAAATGACATGGTTGTATTAGGACATAGAGGAGATTGTGGAACGTTCCATGGCATTCAGCCTCCCAACCCAAGACCTGACTAAAAGTGGTAGGACAATGGAGCTACTTAAGGCATCATCAGTCAACGTACGATTTGGTTACACAACCCGGCCTCCTTCAGTTCTCTAGGTTGCTCTTGGAAAAGACGTGTCAGACTGACTAACACCCTCACAAAAAACCTCTCTTGCGTTACCTCAGTCTTTGAAAGTCTCGCCCACTCTCCCCAACTCCGCTGCCCACACAGATTACGTAACACCACACAAAGGTCTTTTCAGCACAGGCCAGCCATTCTATCATTAATCCGTTCATTGGCACTGCTACGGCCAAGAAAATAAATCCAAGGACTTACAGTACATAAGGCCCTGTTAATTATCTTGCCAATGGGGTACAGCTAGAATCAGGGCAGGGACCAGCCAGTTCCCATGCAAATGCAGGGTGTGATCACCAGGATCAGGGCAGGGACCAGCCAGTTCCCATGCAAATGCAGGGTGTGATCACCAGGATCAGGGACCAGCCAGTTCCCATGCGAATGCAGGGTGTGATTACCAGTACAGAACCAGGTTAGGGACCAGCCAGTTCCCATGCGAATGCAGGGTGTGATTACCAGTACAGAACCAGGGCAGGGACCAGCCAGTTCTCATGCGAATGCAGGGTGTGATCACCAGGGCAGGGACCAGCCAGTTCCCATGCCAATGCAGGGTGTGATCACCAGTACAGAACCAGGGCAGGGACCAGCCAGTTCCCATGCCAATGCAGGGTGTGATCACCAGTACAGAACCAGGGCAGGGACCAGCCAGTTCCCATGCAAATGCAGGGTGTGATCACCAGTACAGACTGACAGAACAGTCCCGACCTTAGGCCCGGCAGAGGTACAGAATGTCCACATATAACGATAAGGCTTGCGCTTTTCAGAACATCGTTCATCAGTCCTACACACTCTACTAATAATATGAACTCAAGCCTAAATGAGGTTTGTGCAACTGGAGGCGACCTACCGCCTTGCCGTCGTTGCCAAACAGAACCAGGCCCGCCTTGGTGACCAGGCCCGGTCTGCTGGCACCAGGGATCTCCAGGGACTGACCACCAGCAGCCGCACTGATGTCCACCAGGGTGGAGCCGTAGAACGTGGTTTCCTAGGAGACCAGGGACGTCAGCTGTTGGTTGCATTCTAATAGTCTACAAAGGGCCATCCTGGCCCTGAACTGGACAATGAGGACCATACCTGTCCATCCAGCTCCGCCCAAGCCCCGGGCACTTTGTCGTTTCCACGGATCCAGTTGTGCAAGGCCTTCGCCGGCTGGTTCCAGTCAATCTACAGACAGGCCCAAAGCCAAACGCACATTTTTAGTTTTACTGGCGTTTTGTGGGGTTAGGCGGCTCCGTCTTGGGCCAGGGGGCGGGTCCCCACCTTGGCGTTGTCTTTCTTCTGGATCCCCTCGTAGGTGGCTCCTTCCTCTGGCTGAACGGTCTTCGGGGCCTTCCCCGCGGCGATCAGCCTGACTGCGTCCACCTGCAAGACAGCCAGACATGCCCGAAGAGTTCCCAACGTTGTGGTGTTACGGGCCTCCTCGTATTGAACTGACTGAAGTGCTGTGGAGTTTTTTTGCCCCCTCTTCGGTTTCCTATCCTGTCGAAAAACACTTGGCCGGCCACGGGGTAGATGTTTCTAGACTTACAAATCCCTGTGATGCATTTTAGATACATGATGTGAAATATGAGAAGTAGGAATTTGCTATGCGTTCAGAAATTCGTGACACGCATTTATAAGCGCATTTGTATTTATATACAGGAGATATTAGTTGACCATTCCTTTTGCATTTCACACGTATTTAAAATGTTTAGTTTGTTGCATGTTCACAGACAGACAGAAAGTCCTGCGTTCCTCCGATCTTAATGTTTCCTGGGTGTGTCCCGTTGACTCACTGTGCCCTTCACCCCCTCTGGGAACAGGAACCGTTTGTAGAGTGTGTTGACCGTGTCGTCAGGCTCCACGTCACACTCTCTCTGCAACAGGATTGGTCCCGTGTCCAGTCCGTCATCTGCCCAGAAAACCGTGAATCCGCCTTTTCTGTCGCCGTGGATCAAGGTCCTGTTGCCAATGGGGTGTTTCACATTTAAAAGGGGCGCAGAAGCACCAACCCAACATTCAGCCGACACACCAAACAGCCAGTAATCAGGCATCTATTGAGATCAATAAACCGGGAGACCGCCCCCTCGCCGATGCGGCTCCGCCCACTCGCCCACGGGGCTCTGCCCACACAGCCCCGCCCACTCACCAGTTGATAGCGGAGGCACCCCTGTGTCGGGGCAGCAGGGAGGGGTGGTAGATGATGGAGCCGTGGGCCGGGTGGTCGATGACCTCCATGGGGATGAACTGGGAGCAGAAGGGCAGGACGTTGAGCTCGGCACCTGTGGCCTTGTAGGCCTCCACCACCTCCGGGATGCCCCTCCCCTTCAGGCGCCAGCGGGGGAACTTGAAGACGGGCACGCCCTCCTTCTCCGCCTCCGCGCCTGCAGGGGAGAGCAGGAGTGACTTCCCCCCCGTAAGATGATGTAATGGGAGTCCAGGTGGTCGGAATCAGAGGCTCCTTTTCGTAAACGGCTTGACAAACCTACTGACGCCCAGTGGACACAATTGTCTGGTGGTTTACAGGACAGACGTGATTTGATGTGGTGAGCATCTTGTGTCTGTCAGGTGAATCTAATATATGGGTTGATTCATTTAAATGTTACAAGTACACTGCCTGTATTAGACGACTCTGAATAGACACAGGTTTAAACCAAGACTCTGAAAAGACACAGGTTTAAATAAAGACTCTGGATAGACACAGGTTTATACCAAGACTCTGAATAGACAAAGGTTTGAATCAAGACTGAATAGACACAGGTTTAAATCAAGACTCTGAATAGACACAGGTTTGAATCAAGACTGAATAGACACAGGTTTAAATCAAGACTCTGAATAGACACAGGTTTATACAAAGACTCTCTTATTATACCAAGAAAGTATGACTGGAAGCACATTCTAATTTAACAACCAGGGAGTACTTCAGTTTAACAGGCCTGGCTCAGAGACAGGATGTAAGATGTCTGTAGTTTGGTCTACTTTAGAAACCGAGCATGAGCGAAAGGAGGAAAAGAGTAGTACATCATGCGTACTGAAGGTGCCTGACGCCCAAGTAAATCCTCTTAGCAAAAAGGAAGTTCCATTGCAGGATAAAACCACTTCGGAGCATATTATGGCAGTTTTGACAAAACCCGTGCCTGGCCTGCAGGGGGTGCTGTTGTGCTCTCCTACCTAGCGGGTCTGCTTTGCCATCCTTGTCTGGTATAGTGAACACTCCCACGATTTGGTGGCCCTCCTTCCTCAGCTCCTTGAACACCTCCAGGCCAAAGACGCTCTGACCAATCACAGCTATCCTCATCCTGAGCACAGCACGATCTAGCGGAGCGAAGGCCACGCCAGAAGCATGGGTGTAAAGTTTTTCTCATTACAGACGCCCTATTGTCCAGACCCAATTTATGATATGTAATGACATAAATGTATACATGATTATGTGAGAATGGAAAACTGGATAACATAACATTTTCTACTTTAGCACTTTGCATTTTATGAATACAAGTGCTTTCCAAAGGGATAACGTTTGAGTGTATTGGAATGTGTCAAACACATGCCAATTTTCTAAATTTAAACATAGTAACATGGTGTTTGAAAGTAAATACACAGAAATGTCTGTCTTGACAATTAAAGAGGCACGTGATTAGCAACAAATATTAGGCAGAGAAAGTATTGAAAAAACTATATTCAATATAGAAGACGAAGTTTCCGTATGCAGGGAGCAGCTCTGCGACGTGATTGGCTCTGCACAGTGGGCCGCACTTTTCTGAGATAATCACGCCGCAGAAAGGCTCCATGCATGTAGTATTGACCAATAGAATCGCAGCAGCATTAGCTGAAGGATTCTCGAAAACTTATTTTTATTAATACAATCAGAAATAAATCGTTGAACTTGAGACACAGTTTTTGCAGTAATGTTTTCGAATAAAAATCAAAATGTAAGTTTCTTGCCACACCAACTTTCTTGCTACAACACAGTTGCTTGCTACTTGAACGTTTTTCGGACATCGCGATATTAGTGTACATAAGTAACAGTAAACCTACCTTGCTTTGTTGGTGCAGTTACTAAAGTAATATGCCGACGATATTTTTTTTATATGGCGCACGAATTCTTGAACGTGTGCACGTGCAGTCGAGATAGCAGAGTAATATATAAATATCCAGATGCCTTTGGAAAATGTGCTTTAACCTGCATATAATATTAGTCAAAGTCTCCCCTACTGACGTGAAGAGTGGGATTTTTGCAGACTCCGTTGCTTTTAATTTCAGACGGAAATGTCACAAATCGGACGGCTGGTTTGAGCGACTGTAATATTGCACAACAGTTGAAGTGTGATATGATAGGGTGGACAGACAGCGGGGGGAGGTCGCACACTTGGGGATCTCCAAAACTGTATTTCCAAAATTACGTTTGAAAGAACTATTATTCAATATGTATATTTGTCGCGCAAGCGTTTTTAAAATAAAACTGTTAAGTAATTTATTAATGTCATTACAGTGAATTACATCTGACCTTTCCTAAAGCTTTTCTCTCTGTTGGTGTGTGAGCGTATATCTACCATCAGTTTGTGTAAACCTAATACATTTCTTGCAGTAGACTTGAGCACGATGGCTTTTTTTGTGTTTGATTCAAAACGGATTAATTGTAATGTGTTATCGGGGACACACATTTGAGAAAGCGCTTTCACAGCAGGTTACGTTAAGGCCAAGTACATTGGTAGCCATGGAGATCAGTGAGCAGAGTGTTCAGTTCAGTCCTATGCTCTTGGGCGACCTAGGTGTGTTTTGGTGTAAATATCTTTAAGGGTAGGTGAGCCTTGCGATAGGTATTGCCAATATGTGCCAATATACAGCATGGAAGAGTGGGAAAAACTTTCTCCCAGTCAATGTCAGAGACTGTCTGACAGGAGGAAGTACACAAATGCAGAGCTGTACGGAAAACCATAAACTTTAATGCTGAACACTGAGAATACTCATAGGCAAAAACAAAGAACAAACAAAAGGCTACTTAAAGAAAACTCCAAAGGCTCTAACAAAACCAATACGACAGAAACAAACAACCGGAGCAAATGACAGAAACACATGACAAAAACAATGATCCAGCAAACACTCAAAACTCAAGGAAACTGAAATAGGAGAACGAACAGGAATCAGAGTCAGGTCCTGGCTGTGAGCCCCAGCCACATAGAGAATGCTATAAGCCCCCAGCCAGGACCTGACAGTTATAGGAAACTTCTTATTAAGTTTATTTCAGCCCAAGGGGGCAATCACAGCTATTAGGGCAAGGCTGCCCAACCCTGTTCCTGGAGACCTACTGTCTTGTAGGTTTTCAACCCCCTTTGTGACTAACTCTTCAACCCCATTTGTGAATAACCTAATTAAGCTTTTCATCCAGCTAATTATTAGAATCAAGTGTGATAAATTAGAGTTGGGGAGAAAACCGTTGTGTTTGGTTTAATTACATCACCATTAAATAATGTAACTAAATATTTAATTGCGTGTCATAATTGTTTTCACATATCTTTACCATTCAAAAGTTTGGGGTCATTTAGATATACATTATGTCTAGTTTAAGAAACAGATGCCTTTCAAAAGTTTGGGGTATTTAGAATTGCACTACATGGTTAGTTTGTCTGAGATATAGGCCTGTTTCACCAAGTGTCACTGGTTTGTGCTGTTTACTGCAAATCCCCCAGAGTTCTTCAAACGTTTCCCCCTCTATTTAGAAATGTCTACTAAGTTAACACCCAGAATTGTTTTAACATGGCAATGAATCTCAACTTTTTTGGTAATATGATTTGTGGTTTTTGATGGATGAGTCACCCAAAAAATGATTTGATGTTAAAATAAAGCCATATTATTGCGCACAGAATTGCGTTAGGGTTAACATAGCCGGCTGAAAACTCCCTGTTGCCTTTAGCTGATGTTCCTTACTCGTTCGTAGCTTAGCTACATCATACTACAGAAATTGAGTTCTACAGCGTGTCTATACCAAAATGTCTTCCTCCAATACAACTTGGCAAACACTGCATTGTTTCTAATAAAATGCATGACATGAACGCCTCAAGCTGGCAGTTTCACAAATGGACGACTTCATAACGTCTGGGCCGCACTGCAGTCATCGTGAAGTATCATGCTAGCTAAGCAAGGAGATTACAACTCTACCAATCGTATTGGCACACACTCCCAGCTTGTCCTGTATTTGCAGTTGTATCAGAGTATCCAAAGGTCTTTATGGGCAAGGCCAAGTCACGGTTACTCAACTGTATCCTTCTCTGTCACCATGATAACCTCAGGCCACTGTACCCACGTCACACGGTGTCTGAATGTTACACAGTTTAGTTGGAGCCTTTTCACATTGGCGACCCGTTATCATCTGGGTTAATTAGTAATTGGACTGAAATCACCTGACTGTCTCGGCCAACCGTGGTGGAGGTGCTGTATGTGTGTTTCACCAACCGTGTTTTACACGATTTGCTTTAATATACAGAGACAGTGCCGAAAGAAATAGTTTTAGCTGAACAATTCGTATAAACGCAACGTGCAAAGCACTGGTCCTATAGCTGAAATAAAATATCCCTAGTATGTGAGGACGTTTCCTTGCAAAGAATATCCATGCACCTGACACGCGGCATAACCATAAGGTTGGATGGCATTATTCTTGCACAGAGGCACCTCGTGTTGGAGACAATAAAAGGCCACTCAAAAATTTGCTGGTGTAGCACACAACAATGCCATTGTTTGACGGAAGCAGCTGTTGGCATGGGGACTGCATGATGGCCCACCAAAGCTGTTGTCTGATAAATTATTAACTATGTTTTAATTCATTAATTCATTAAAATATCTTTCCTCTCTACCACCTCCTCTTTACCACCTCCTCCAGCTGTCTGTGTGAATTAGGTGATGGTGCCCAAATAACGTTGTTATTATGATTTTTTTAATGAACCAAAATATATGAAACATATATCAATACATTTTTGGGACCTGACTTGTACATTAGGCAAAAACATTTTAAAGGTGTTAAGTATTCTTTTCGGCCACAGGGAGGCGACAATGTATCATAATATAACTCTGTTGTCCGCTTAGAATTGTGATGAGGCTCTAATCTCAAAAAGCAAGGCCTTACGACCTTAAGCATGTTTAAAGACTCTGCTATCATAAAGTAAACTAACACCTAGGGAGTTCAACCCAAAATCTGTGTTGTTTGAAGACAAACCCTGGACTGCGCATAGATTATATTTGCTTGGAGTTATTGATTAGTAGGGGTTTTGGATATATGTGTGTGTGTATATGTGTGTGTGTGATTATTTTCAATAATCTGAAATACACACTACTATGGTGGCGTTGTCAAGATGTGCAAACCAGTCAGTTACATGCATCTGGTGTCAGACAATATCAGACACAACCATAAACATTCAGCACACACAGAACAGTTCCAGTAACAAAGTGTCATTTATAAAATCATGTGTATGAACGAGGTCCTAGTCACACTTTTCATTAACATGTGACTTGACCAATTTAACAAAATTTACCAAAGGAAGAAGATGTTTGAATATTAAACTGTTCTTGAAAGAATCTCAAGACCATGGATCTGTAACTGGAAAAAACGTTTTACATTTTCCATGTTTACTCTTGGAACCACCAGAAACTGGTGTTTATTTTCTGACCTCATTAAAGATGAACAAAGTTTGGAGATACTCTGATTAACGTTGTTGAGGGAAAACAAACTTGCTTCAATTGTTCTAAGCCGCAAATAGCTATCTGTGGCAAAATTCACTAACTCAAAATCTGTGTGGAGATAAAATGACTTAGTTTGCCAGTCGGTTGCATTGCATTACTTAGACATGCACAGGCAAGGCCACTCCATGAAGAAACATAACCCAGTCATTACTGCAACCTATGGTCTATTCAAAAGTATTCCTGTGTACATGCAGTATTGTGTACTAAAGAGATGCATTCCATCTTAGGTGTTTGCTTTGTATAAACCAAACTCTGATAGGATACTGCTTGCAGTCATGTTTCACCCCAGATATTATCCATCATAGTCGTACTCAGTAAATATAACTTCTGTCCAAGCCACAGCTCAGCACTGACCACCCCTTGGCTTAGATCTGTGTCCGCCAGGGTTTCTGTTGTGTGTCCAAGTGTTGGATTCTGAGAGGAATTTCATGTGCATTTTTTCCTCTCTCCACAGATGCACATTCATTTGCCATAAATATATGTTATGCCCACGATGTTCTTCCACCTACACCCATTAATCACCTGAAACACCTGTCGAGTCAACAGCTGCCCTTTGATACTTTTGGATATTAAACAGAGAGCTCTAGGTACAGTGTACTTTAGAAAATAGAGCCTTCAAAATTTGTTTGGAATTTTGGCTAAAAACCCTGTTAATTCATACTTTAGCCCGTTGAAAAGTTATAGTTTTATACTAATTCTAAATCCATATCTTTATTACCCATTAAGACCTAACTTATGAATTTAACCCAACCTGTGGTGAATTTGGATCTGTTAATATCAGACAGGGGGGTCATGACCCCCCAACATTACAGACAGGTCAATTCGACCCCCCCCCACGCCCATGGTGTGGGGGGGGGGCTGTCTGGGTTGTTGGCTTCGGTTGGCTTCTGCAATAAAAAACTGAAAAAATAACTGACCAAGCAAGGCCTGTGATTGGCACAGAGTGGCAGGCTGGCAGGCTGGTGTGGCCTTCGGGTGTAAAAATAATACGCAGCTGGAGCTCGGTCCGCTGCCAAGGACTGGGACCAGCTTGGCTTATGTAATACTGTATTCAGATTACAGCTCCCACTGAACTACATGGAGACGGATCAAGACCAGTCCCTTCTGAGAGGGGGGAGGGTGGGCATTTCTTGTACGGACCAAGGGAATGTAGTCTGTCGGTCACTTCCGAAAAGTGAAGTTGCAGTAGTGGAGAGAAATGTGAAGAGAAGAGATTTTTTCTGTTGCTTTTTTCAGTTGTTCTGCTTAGATCATGTGACAGGAACCGATTTGATCTATTTTCTTTCAGTAATCGCAATTATGAAATTTTGTTCTTACATTTTGTGTCCTAGTCAGTGGTCCCCCAAAAGTTGTCCCAAATCCCCCAAAAACTCTTGCATTAAAAAAAAAAAAATACATCATGTACATTATGATGAAGACTGTGTGTCAGGGAGTTTTCCGTAGCAGGAAGGACTCTGGATTGAGGGGACATTTATATTTGGCTAGAGGTTTACCAGCCAACTTACCTTTTCGCGGTACACAGACTCAGTCAGTGATGACACCGACTACCGACTACCCGTTTCGCACGTCTGTTTGTGTTTGTGAGGAAATATTAAAATGAAGAAACTATTTAAGGGACCGCCTGTGATGGTTGAACTTCGACCTTCTAGCCTGCAGCCCAGGGCTCAGGACGTGTCATAAAAGCACATTGCTTCTAAGTGGTTGAACTGATATCCACGTTCATCTTTGTGGTAACCTTTACTAAACCAAGTTAGTCACACTGGCATTAACCTGACCATAAACAGCAACTGGGGATCGGGGTTTATTTATTTAACGATGCAACGCTTCCCTTACTGGGGTCCACACAACACAACACAATAACATAACAAACAACAAAACACAGTAGGCCCAAAAAGTTTGACTTTTAAAATATAACAATACAACTAAAGCGGTGTGCAGATTTCCAGTGTGTGTGTGCGTGAGATAGTGTGTGTTTATCTTCACTTCACATTTCTTGTTGTGCCATGACATGTTGCTTTATCTTTATGGCAACTTTCGTGGATACCCTGAATATATGAGGATGGAAGGGAATCCACAGGGAATCTAGCCCAAAATGATTTTTACAGTGTTCTGGGTGTGTATTATTGAAAGCTGCATATATAACAGACCGCACATCCTTAACAGCTGAAGAAAACGACATTTGAGCATTGTTCAGTGTTTTTTCTTATTGATCATTTATGATCTTACAGATCACAACAAAGCTATACATACTTTAATGCAGTGATTCCGTTAATAAGTCCTCCTAGCATCTGGGGCTCATGTTAGCCCTCCAGAGGGCTACGGAAGATACAGCTAGCAGGAAACACGTCCGGAGCTGCATAAGAACAGTCATTGATATGCCCCTTTGCCATGCTGACGGATAGTTCTAAAAATACAGATGCCCCCTGCTTAGATCTTGCTCAAAGTTTATTTCTGTTATTAACACCAGACCATCGGTTAGTTCTTCGAACAGGAAGCGATGCGTCATTGTGTGTTGTCAACACTTCCATTATCGACAACTAGCACGGTATGTTTTGATAAAGAATGTCAGTCAAGATTTCTGAGCTAAATTAAATTTGCTGTTCTGATGGCCGTGTCTCTACAGAAACATTCACACACACCAAGAACAAATGGTCATTGTGGTTTCTGGGTAATCCGGTAAAAGACTATAGTTTGCCAGAAACACACACACAGTTACGTTTACTAACATCTACTTAATATCACAACTATTAACCAACAACAGGTGCTCAACAGACACTCCAATACCTGTTCAGAACAATAACAACGAATCAAAAGAAACAAGGTGGATTTGTCGACAATAAGATGAACAATCCATTGATTCATCAGACACCCCCCACAAAGATTCCTTTACAGTGTCATGAGCATACGTTTTCATGCTGCTTTTTTCTTGGACACCTTGTAAATCAATGCGTTTGCCAGACTGACACTTTATCAACCGAGCTTCAAGGGACCACTGTGTGTGTATGTGTGTTGTCGTTGGGAGCCGTCTGGACGTTGTGTTCTCTGAGCTCACATTCCTATACTCTTCATAGCGGTTGGCATTCGTTGGGAAGGACATTATGTTTTGGTGGAAAATGAACCCCCCAGGTTTCTGGCGGAGTGTGGACTTTGGCTGCTGAGCCTCTAGCTGCCCTGTCGGTCTCTCAGAATGTGTGTGTGTTCACGATCGAGGGCAAGGCGAAACATTGCCGAAGGTTTTGCCTCGTCCCAGAGACTCCTTAAAGTGTCAGTGTCAGTGATATACAATCCCTGATGCTGAAATTATGTCAGCTAGCCAACCGCAATGAGATTGGTGTGTGCTTGCGCTCGTTTTATTGTATCGCGTGTTAAAACGCATCATGGCCTCATAAATGTCGACATTTTGTCTGTGCGGACAATGAGGAAACCGCTTAGTGAACACTTATCCATAGCCAGGGGATGGGGATTTGTTCAGCTCTAAAATAGAGTTGCTAGAGTGCGGTCAGTTCCTAGAGTGCTTCATTTCAGATATCTTTGGAAACAGTCTTTGCTCACTGCAGGCTTTGGACAGAGGGGGTAGTATCTGAATCCAACTTTTGTGGTAGGCCAAACCATAAGCCTACAGTATCTAAAAAGTAAAGTTAATCGAAAATGCATCTGAATGCATTGCAAAATGGAAGCTGTTGCACAGTGAAATATTGACTGACTTCCAAATATTGAAAGGCACTGATAGCCTATGGCACCCTATTTCCATAGAGAGAAATGTAGAAACATAGTCACTTAAATGACTGTCCAGAGTATGGTGTGATCCTTCCAAACAGAACGTGTTGTGACTTGTTTTCACGCAACCGCTAAAACATTATTCCCTAAGGATGTGACTCAGTCCCCACAGGGTCCTGTGTACACCACCACACAGAGCAAACCCCCATAAACATCATCCCTTCAGGACTTCCACAGCCATGCAAAAGCCTCCCCTGGAAGCACTTTGTGAAAACCAAAGGGAAGGGAAGGGCAAAAAAAAGGGAACGACATTTGTTGTCAATTTGGCTCCACTCGCTGCGCTCGGATGAAAGGAGCCCAGCGGATTTATAGCACCTTGTCCTGGCAGACATGTGGCTGTTGGTGGAATGTGTATCACATGAACGCGAGTGCACGCAAGTTTATGTGCCGTTCGTGTTTCAGTTCGCTGTCGTTGTACGTCGACATTAATTCCAAGACAGGGGATTTAATTTGCACATTTCTAGTACGTGGCCTGAAGCATAACTAGATCTCCGGTCCCCAGTCAGTTCTTCAGGACGCGCAAGCCATTTAATAGGCACGCCGAGCCTCATTTCACGTGAGACGTAGAGGCTATGCGATGTGATAATGACGGCTCTCTCCGGTGTGTTCCATCGTAGGCTGTTCTTTTATGAATAGCGGATTAACGTGAGACAACGACTGGTCTTTCAGTCTGAGATTGTATTCGAACTCAAACACTTGGTTGCATGCCTTACTCGGATGTGCCTAATATTTATGTTATTCCATGTTCACCACAGACAGTATATCATGCACAGAAAAACATGCTGTCGTCAGTGCATATTTCTATTGTTAGGGGAAAGGCGGCCAAACTAACCATAAATAACCAAATGTAAAAGAAGAAATATTTTGATCCCAAAGGTTAAATCCTTATTGCATGTGTTGTTTGGCCCAATGTGCATGGCTTTGCGAAATCCACCAAAATGTCTGAATTTTCCCCATGAGCCACATGAGTTGGTCAATTTATTTTCTAGGTCAATATTGGCAATCAAACTCACACAATTGTGTGTGTAATACACCATTATTTGACAGAGCATGGGGTGTTGTGGTGAAGTTCAACCCGCTTCTTTGCCATAATGAATAAAGATGAATAAGACGTGCAAAAACGAGAACCATTCTGCAACCACCTAGACAATGTGGGATATAATGTTGTGCTTTATTATTTCCAGCCCAACCGAGCCCATCAAAAGAATATTTGTGAGGAGACATTATCATACTTGTGAGGAAACATGATCATATTTGTGTGGTGTCATTATCATATTTGTGAGGAAACATTATCATATGTGTGAGGAGACATTATAATATGTGTGAGGATACATTATCATATTTGTGAGAAGTTAGCCATCATATATATTTTATAGACCCCCTACAAATGATTCTCCAGCTCTTTTTCTTTCCTTTTTAAATGTCTATACATTGTCAAGCAGGCTATTAGGTTGAGACTTTTACAGTAAAGTTTGGAAAAGTTACAGTCAACCACAGCGGATTGATTTGAATTATTTTGGATGTTAAGGAGTGTTCTTCTTTTGGAGTATGATTTTGGAGGTTGAGGAGTGTAGTTCTTTTGGAGTATGATTTTGAAGGTTAAGGGCTGTTCTTTTGTGGTATGATTTTGGAGGTTGAGGAGTATTCTTTTGTTGTGGTAAAGTTTTGGAGTATTTTTCTTTTGGGGTATGTTATTGGAAGTTAAGGAGTGTTTTTTTTGGGTGGTGGGATGTTGGAGATTAAGGTGTGCATTTTTTTGGGGGTGTGATGTTGGAGATTAAGGAGTGTTTTTCTTTTGGGGTGTGATGTTGGAGATTAAGGAGTGTTTTTCTTTTGGGGTGTGATGTTGGAGGTTAAGGAGTGTTCTTCTTTTGGGTTGTGATATTGGAGGTTAAGGAGTGTTTTTCTTTTGGGGTTTGATGTTGGAAGTTAAAGACTGTTCTTCTTTTGGAGTGTGATGTTGGAGGTTAAGGAGTGTTCTTCTTTTGCGGTGTGATATTGGAGGTTGAGGAGTATTCTTTTGTTGTGCTAACGTTTTGGAGGTTGGGGAGTATTTTTCTTTTGGGGTATGATATTGGAAGTTAAGGAGTGTTCTTCTTTTTGGGTCTGATGTTGGAGATTAAGGAGTGTTTTTCTTTTGGGGTGTGATGTTGGAGGTTAAGAAGTGTTCTTCTTTTGGGGTCTGATGTTGGAGATAAAGGAGTGTTTTTCTTTTGGGGTGTGATGTTGGAGGTTAAGGAGTGTTTTTCTTTTGGGGTGTAATGTTGGAGGTTAAGGAGTGTTCTTCTTTTGGGGTGTGATGTTGGAGGTTAAGGAGTGTTCTTTTTTTTGGGTAGGGTTAACCCTAACAGCTGGAAAACTGCAATCCAATCTCACAAAGCAAACATGGATCTGCCAGTAAGATTGGGAGAAAGTGTCCTAATTCAGTTGTGTAAAGCTGGTAGAGGCAATCACAGGAATACTTAAGATGTGACCACTCCCAAAGTACTGACAACAGGGGCTGAATATTTATATATACATGAGATTTTTATTTATTTCGTTTTTAATAAATTAGGCCTTGTTTTTGTTTAGTCATTATGCAGTATTGTATGTAAATTCATGTCAAAAATAGTTTCAAAATGATTCTAAATTCAGCCGGCAACACCACATAATATGGAGCACTGAGGGGGTCTGAGTACTTTCCACAGGCACTGAGTATCCCACATCTGTTTATTATCCGAGTCTATTCTTACATGTTGGCTACATTTATTATAATGACATGGGCATTTTTCGTTACGTTTCGGTCTTTATTTAAGTCAGGCCACATAATTACTCAACACCAACGGTGCAGAACAATTGACATTCATTCTGGTCAGTGAAAAGTATGCGAGGACTGAACTGCTGAGCTATATTTTTTATTTTCCTTAATCACACACACACACACACTGCCACACACACACACACATCTGGGCCGTATCAGCCCACTCTGTTCAACATGTGTTAACGTTTATAGCTTCAGTGCTCTTTTGCTTCTGTCCAAGTCATCCAGTGTAGCTTCTTAGCGCCAGCCTCACACGGGCAGTGTATTCCTCCATGTTTCCTGTATGGACACATAAACCCAGTAATGCACTCATAATCGTGACACTGTGACCGTTATGAGAAGTGTATGGTGTTGCGGGGGTATTAAATCCTCCCGGTTACATAGCGCAATATCCTCGCTTCCAGTTTCATGGCTGTTGGAAACTTCCCTCGCGGGCAGACCAATGTTGAGCAACACACGAGGAACATCGAATCGCAGTGAAATCATGCCATCAAACGGGGATGCATATCATATCAGCGTCTATGCATGCATGTTAATACTGTATTCATCAGGTCCCTGGTAATTCACAGCAGGACCGCATGGCCCCACGGAGGAACCTAGGAAACAACTAGAGGCTTGTTATAACTGTGGAGTCATTCGGTGCGTCTCTCCTCAGGGTTCGTCCATCAATGGCTCATTTACGTTTCCGAATGACATATTATGTCATTTATAAATGTCTTACCGTGACCGATTTTCTTGGTCATACTCTGTGTCGGTGTGTGTGTACCAACATATGTGAGTAGGTACACACACACACACACACACACCCCTTAACTCCACAAGAAATACAGTGGAACCCAGTCATCTCAGTCCAACCCCTATGCCGCTCATGGACAAACGCCCGTGCAGCTACAAGACATGACCTCATGCCTGCGTTTCCATGGCAAAACACGTCCACAACGATAACAGCAACCCCTACTCACGGTGTACAGTGAGCACTCTGTTCACGGGGAAAACAAACTGCGACAAGCGGTCTGTCGGTTTGGCTTCCAGTCCCCCCCCCCCTGACCAGGATTCATTTAGAATTTAAAGCGCCAATTCATAGTCAGCGGTGAGCTGAAGAACTGGCTTCCATTTAGACAGGTTATGAACGAGGGTGAACAGGAGAGTCCCTCTCTGCAGGACAGGGGGCAAACCTGGGTAAAAACGAGTGCCTCTGGACTTCACTATCAGGGGTGCAAAGAAGAGGCGACCACTCTTAACGCCAACAAACATCTGGGCAGATCACGCAGTTCCACAACAAACCTCCGCATATCGCATGAAAAGACATCTGTGAGAACCTGCTGCTGCAAGATGGTTTCGCCGTGCAGATGTTTTTCTTTTGTGTGTGCGATGAAGAAAGAGAGCTAAAGAGACTGTGCCTGACGCCTGTACCGATATACACACATTTGTTCAGGAAACTGGCAGCTCGCCTGCAAGGCTTCCGCTCGGTGTTAACGATCACAGCGCATTTCTAGAGGATTCCTGGATTTAAAGTTGGCCCGCATTCCCGTAAAGATATCAGGCCTCATCTCAGACCTGCTGCCCGTTCTTCTTCTTCTTTGACCTCAGCTTCCATATCGTGGCATGACCCGAGAGCCGTTCCTGATCCATGTAATGAAAACAAAAAGGTTTCAGGTGGCGCAATTCCACAGAATGTGTTTCGTAGAGTTGATTGGTGCAAACGGATGACACCTGGTACAAGGGCAAAGTGTGTGTCCTAAGAGAAAACTCTTGGCAGGATGATACCAATACATCTTTCAATAGCCGGAAAGGTGTTTTTTTGTGTATCTGTTAACATGGAGGCCGCTGTAAAGGCTGTGTGTTCATTTCAGAATGTCTACGCTGTCGGAACAAGACAGAGCCAAAGGGAGGACCGAGGCCTGCATTGCTACAAGGACGTCGGCCAAAGCATCTTGTGGTCCATTAGCACTTACTGCACATGCATGGCAAACCTACAGGGAACCTGCCAATCCTGATACTGAACCCAACCTCAGAACTCCTGTCTGGAACCAGCTTGGCGATCTGGGCTACAAACGGAGTTGTGTTGTTGTATAACCAGCGGGCTGCTCTAGGAGGACCAGTCTTAGTGGAAAAAAAGGGTAGCTTTAACCTTGCACGTGAATTAATGATTAATTGGTTGTTTTTACATTTCTTCGACGCGGCAGGTTTTGAGGTAAATATGCGGACAGACTCTGGACTCCAAGACCGTTGTTGTCTCTGCGGAGTGCAGCCAAGCTTACATAACGAAAAGTAATGAAACAAGTCCACTGGCCAACAGGTTGGCTGATTTCCTCCTCGATTGGATCGTCCTGTAATTGCTTTGACGTTATGGTGTATTTTCTTGCAGATAAAATCTTCATAAAAACGTATATAAAAAAACTTCTAGGGTTAAATTTGTCTAAATATAGCGTAGTAATAAAGTGTGCAGTTCCAGGATCATCTGCACCAGGGAAGTGAGGTAGAGGAAGGAAGTTGCAACGGGATGGGTTGATGAACATCCCAACAAATAACAAATCAGCCTGTGTCGTTCCACTCAAAGTTCTCCTGCTGTTATTTAGAACAAAATCATTCCCTCAGTGTTCTGGAAACAATGAATCTGAGAGGTTACAAGACCTTCAGACGCCATCTGGTTAAAAGACTTTGAAGATGCCATATTTCCAAACCAAACTAAGACAAGGATGTCAAAGCTGTGGTCCCGGCTGCTGGTGGAATGGTAGAATGGGCCTGGAATTGTGTCCGGGGGACAGCAGCTGAACCTGGACGGCGACGGGAGAAGGGGGGCTGATACGGTACCCATGTCCTCGTCACGCCACTGTGGATTATTGGGCTGTAAAATGTATTTCACTCAGTTTGTCTCTTACATCAGTACCGCACACTACAGTGTGGCGGTGTGTAAATCTAATGTTCAAAAATAGTCCCTTGAAGTTATCTAATGTTTACATCCATACCATGTTGGTTGTCATTCATAATCTCTGTTATATTTACAGCTAGGTTATTGCCTCCTATATTTGTGGTATGAATACACAGATGTGGTATACACACATATTTACGTAAACACACACACAAAGAGCACCTTACAATGGCTTAGTTGTTAATTTAGCAAGGCCATTTATGTGGTTCTCCAGGGCCTCTCTCTCAATTCCACATGCCTTGGAAGCCTACGTGTGTGTGTTTGTGTTAGTGTTTATGTGTCATGCTGTTTTTAGACACTGTCGCCAGACCATAATGCTTTCTCTACGGATACCATTCCATTCAAATGCTTTTCCTTTCCAAGACTCCATGAAAGGAACACATGTTAATAACTCAACTAGAGGAGTGAGCGTTGCATAAGGTATCAGCGAGGTTGATGTTTTTCCGTCGACTTTGTTACGTCTCTTTTTTCTTCTCCCCCGGAAACCAGTGTGACAACTCCAGCTGGAGACCCGCAGTAGTTTTCCACCCCAAACGATGCAGTTAGAGAATGCCTCCCTCAGAGTTACGTCCATTCCTCTATCAGCTACTTTCTCCTGGAACAATATGGAGGATGACTAAGCAAACTCCGGATTTTAACCTTCACCAGTCTCAGCCAGAAGGGGACTCTCAGGGCCATGTTTCTTCTTAGGTTTCCGACACCAAAAGGAAGATTTTCTTTGAGCCACTCTGAATTTAATATTGTTGTTTGCTCATTGGGGGTTTTAGCCTGGGTATTGTATCGATATAAGATTTTTGGCTGTGTATCGTATATACGATTTTAGGCTGGGTATCGTAAAGGGTTTTACATAAAAGGTACTGATGCATGAACACGTCAGCTTTAGGTGAGCTGAGGCGCTACGGAAAATGTGATGAAAGTTCAGAGTATTGATAAGGGGGGCACTGACTATGCCAGGATGATCAAATGAAAACACAACTATTGTTTCTATTTCATGATCGACGTAGGGCAGTCCAACTCATTGGTACATTTTACATTTTGGTTGTTCTCAGTGTATTACATAGAAACACGAGGAAACAGGACAGTTGTTTGAGGACGCTGATGCAATTTTTAGTGTGAGGCCGTCTAAAATGTTTATAAATTGTTTTAGAGGCCGGCATTACAAACCAGCGTGAATCAGCCAAAACAACAGTTGTTCTACTTTAAAAACAAAGGAGCTCTTTATCTGTGTCCACACCTGAAAAATATCAAGAACATAGAATGAGTGAAAAAAAATAAAAGGCCTGCACACAGATTTTGTGAGATCTTTTTCACTAAGTTCTTAGATATTATCTTAAAAGGCATCCAGATACCAAATTTCATGAGCAATATTATGACGGGGGTGGGGGTGTGTCCAGGAAACACACAGGCATCTGGAGGGCATTTTATTAAAGAAAACAGAGGCGGAGATGGGAACATCTAGATGAAACCCTCAACCGCTGTCCAGGGTGGGCTGCATGTCCCTGGGGAGGGCCGGGGCAGTCGACCGGTGGACCTCTCCTCCCTTCTCCTGGTCTTCTATCTCCTTCCTCCCTGGCTCCCGCGTTGTTAGGTCAGAGCCGCTTTCAGGGGAGCATGGCCCTTTGAACTCACCCGACAGGATCCCGATGGGAGGCGGCTGTGCGTGGGTGTGGTGGACCTCGTCAACCTCCTGGGGGGGGGGGGGGGTCGAAGATCTGTGGGACGGTTGTTGTTTCATCCACCGTGAAGAAGTCTGGCCAAGCCATGAGATGTTACAGCGTGAGGGAACAAGGCAACCTCTATCTGACATTCCACACCAACCCAGGGCATTGTCTCTATAGCAAAACAAGGATTTCAAACACCTGGCCACAAGGACACAGGTGTAGAGCAAGACAGCGCTAGCCCCCCTCTGTTCTTCCTTAATATGTTCCAGGCTTTCGCACTTTCAGCGCCATATTAGACATTAAGCTCCAAATGAAGTGATGGAACACATATACTTTGTAGTATTCTGTAATGGTTGTAGCTCTGAGCAATGTGGATGCTTTAATAGGTTTATTATGCACCAAATAATGCAAACATTTCCTGACCAGAACTGCATGCACTTGACTTAAATAATTTTTTAGCAAATGGGACCCTGTATTTATATGTTCAATAAAACATTTGATAAGTAACTTTAATCATTGTCCAAAATATGCTTTTAATAACTGGCAAAAATATAAACATATATATTTTTATTATCTGCAAACAATATCTCTCTAAATAGAACAGAATATAGTGTGGAATTACAGTGACTGACACTTTGATGTCATAAATCCATCTTCACTGTGCCACTTCAAGTTTGACCCACAGGACGGCAGGCGTCATGGAAACCTCAGACGGCGTGACAGCATGTGAGCCACTCATGACAAGGCATCCCGTGTCAGCTGATGAGAGCTGTGAGATGGAACAGGGTCGAACCCATTGCACGACAAACGTTAGTGGTAAACAACTGCTGTAACAACACGGCAAACCAAAATCCGGACCCGTTTTTCAGAAGAATACACATAGAACTTGTCCACATTTAGCGTATGCTTTAAGGAATGAAGTTTGAGATGTTATCCTGCCTACACTTCCAGTTACAAGAAAAATACATGAACGGGGATGGGCCAAACCCACTCTAAATGAACCAGGTTGAGTGTATAACGTAACATTAGGAAACGTCTATGATCACAAGCTTAATTGTCAGTGGGGGGGCTTATGTTCCTAAAGCAGGATCCATTACCATATCCGGGGTACAGAATCCATCCAGTTTTTCCCAAACCTTCCTGGGGGACAGAGGTTGTGGGTAGGGGACCCTGTTTGATTACATTATGTGATGACAGAGACTAAACAGAAGGAAGCAATGTGGGTGAGAGAAAGGGCGCCGGATAAGATATCGGAGATGGTGGAAGGTCACTGTGCAGCTGAGGATGGCATCCAGCTCATGCTTTTCCTTGTTTCACTAGGAACATTCTAACACACACACGCACATTTTGCAGTCATAGCATATTTAAATAGTTTCACCACTGCACAACAAAGACGTCTGTTGAATTGAAATATCACATTGTTCTATGATCCACTCAACAGAAAAAAACTTGTTGATTTCAGTGCTCTGTTCTGCTTGTTCACGACAGGTCATGTGAAGGAACCGCCCTTGTATTGTTGCGTCACCCAACCTTATACTAATAAAGCACATGGAAGAAGTTCCTCCTCAAACACGGGTGCACATATCTATTTGAAGAGTCGGCTTCTCTGCACCAGTTCAGAAGCTTGAGGGAGGGCCATCTGCTATGTTTGCCCCGCCGAAGTCCCTGGTTCATGGCCAGTCGTGCTGAATCATGAGGATGTGGTAGTCACTAAGCTAAGCAAGCAAGCAGCGTGATATCTGTTACACTAACATAGCAGCAATTTAAAACCTTGCCAAACTCTTACATTTATAGTTCAGAATGTTTGTATCTCACTGGTATGCAGCGCAACTGATTCCAGTTGAAACTCGTACCCACTGCCAAATTATTATTCTGCCCTGGCAGTTTTTTACTAAACCTAACAACTTTGCCAAATATTGCATTTTTGCTAGTGGGGACTGATCAAAACCCAAGGAGGTGCATAGCAGGCTACCCAAAAGCTCACACACACAAATGCAGTTGGAAATACAAAGAAGCATTTTGCCGTCCTTTTATGAGGCTTTTTTATCTCATACTAAAATCTGAAACATAACATGTTCACAGTTGCAATCAGATTTCTCGTAGAATGTTATCTTCATACGAAAACATTGAATTTAGAATATTATTTGTGTTATTTTCGCGAAATACCTATAGGAGACTTTATGATTTGATCAAGAGGTTTGCTAGCCAGAGCAAAAAGCACAGGTGAAGGTGAACATCCCTGCCTCGTCCCTCTGTGGAAATTAATTCTGAGTGACAGAAACTGGGGTCCTAAACAAGGGGCTTCAGCAATTAATGAACATGTACCCAATGTTACATTTCTTTGCAACCACAAACATTTAAGACCATTTCACTTTGTCAAAAGCTATCCACATATCAACAAATACAACAGGTCCAGATCAGGCAATCTTGGAGAGTATGGTATTTTAACAATGCATATTCGATTGTAAAACATAAAATGTTCATAAGACGCAAGTCTGGTTAGGTTGCCAACCAAGTTTGATGGCAGTGTTCACTTTGCTGTTATCTCTGCTGTTGAGGAAGGAAATACTGTATTACCTTCTGATCTTTCGCATATTACTGGATAACTGTAATAACCACCTCATCCACAGTGGGTGGAAGGGCCCCCTTGAGAGTTTGAGTGCACAGACACTGTGAGCAGGAAGGGCCCCCTTGGGAGTTTGAGTGCACAGACACTGTGAGCAGGAAGGGCCCCCTTGAGAGTTTGAGTGCACAGACACTGTGAGCAGGAAGGGCCCCCTTGGGAGTTTGAGTGCACAGACACTGTGAGCAGGAAGGGCCCCCTTGAGAGTTTGAGTGCACAGACACTGTGAGCAGGAAGGGCCCCCTTGGGAGTTTGAGTGCACAGACACTGTGAGCAGGAAGGGCCCCCTTGGGAGTTTGAGTGCACAGACACTGTGAGCAGGAAGGGCCCCATTGAGAGTTTGAGTGCACAGACACTGTGAGCAGGAAGAAAGTCAGAGATTGCATTGCCACTCTAAGGTTTAGAATGTTTCTAGCTTTTCTGTGCATTTAGGAAATATGAATCCTGCGGGTTCAGGGAGGGGAGATTATATTCCCCTGGGAGTTCTGCGTGTTTAAATGTCTAGGGTCTGCTTTAGAAGTCCAAAGAAAATCCTAAAAATAATCTGACGTTGATGTCATTGGAAGAACACTCACAGGATTGTATTAGATTTACCAACACTTCAATCCCACTTTGAACTTAAATATTTTTTTATTTCAAACAAAACAAAAGTAGGAAGTGAGCATTAAATAGATAAGTTACAGTAGAAAATCCATTGATTTTCCCATTGTGGTATATGGCTTGGTAATGAACAAACTTTGCTAAATCAATAAAAAACTGGAAGAACACAATTGGTTTACAAACAAGCAAATATGCATGTTCAAAGTTACATTGCATGGATTTTTTAACGTCTCTCTACCCGTTCACTTTATCGCAGTAATTACTGAACTGTGAAATTACATGCTTTAAATGATATGTAATAAATATTAAAAAACATAATAATAATAACAGTGGATCTGTGGATTGTCTGCAGGGCAGGTTCTGGAGGTGGATTTACAGACATTCCTTCACACTGTTCAGAGAAGAAGCCTCTGTTTGTCCCCTTTGGTTTCCCATAGTCACACGCTCGCGACCCTGTTATATAACAGGGGCTTTGTGGAGGGGGTGGGCACTTCCAGTCCCTAGTATTTGTCACTGTCGTGCAGGGGGTGAGGGGAGGAGAAGTTGGGGGAGATTGTTGTGTATGGAAGAAGGGGAGAGGAGGGGAGACTGTCGTGTAGGGGGATGCATTGACATTGTTTGTATGGCGGAGGTGCAGGGTTGAGTTGTGACATTGTTTGTATGGGGAGGTGCAGGATTGAGTTGTGACATTGTTTGTATGGGGAGGTGCAGGATTGAGTTGTGACATTGTTTGTATGGGGAGGTGCAGGATTGAGTTGTGACATTGTTTGTATGGGGAGGTGCAGGATTGAGTTGTGACATTGTATGTATGGGGGAGGTGGAGGGTTGAGTTGTGACATTGTTTGTATGGGGGAGGTGGAGGGTTGAGTTGTGACATTGTTTGACAACTCAAATATGTATCTGACAAAATGTGCATCTCTTGAATTTCAGCTTTTACTGCTTCCTAGTGGCACAATTGATACTACAGCCGATATATGCATGTTTACGTTTACTCTTTTTATGTAGTATATCCTGTATATCCCAGACTTATTGGTCCATGCACACTTCCTATAATGTTTATCACTTTATTGTCTATATGGAGGTGAAACACGTCTTAATGCAGTTTCAGGTAGCTTGATGGATACAGGCCTTACCGTACCTGTCAGGGACTAACTCACTGTGGTCTGATATACCACAGCCAATCAGAGTTCAGGGTTTAAACCTACCTTTTTATAATTGTCATCTTGTTACCAGTAAAACTTTTTTACATTTGTGATATGGAATTTGTATTTCCTTCTCTCTTTGTAACTGTCACTAGGACAACATCCACACACACATACTGCCCAGTTTATAATGACATTCTGATGAATGGTATTAACAGAGGATCAATGGCAGCACCTTTCTAACAGATTACACCGAGGCTCCAGAGTAATCTGTCTTCTATATCCTTATCCAAGATAGGTAAATGATTCATTAACCTAGAGCTTATATCAATAGCTCTAATCAACATATATTGCTGCAAACAATAAGTTCAAAGTTAACATTGAATATGGAGAAAAGTCCACACAATTTTTATAACTTATAAGCATTTTAAAATCCCCCAAAATTGCTTGAGTTTAAAAACATATCATTATTTCATAACTTGATTACATTCAGACAGATCACATAATGCCATAAAGTCATTTTTTAAGGTAATAAAACTATTTTAGCCGAATTCCTTGGGGTTTTGGTACTCACCAAAAAGGTGCATATAACAAAAAATATCTAAACATTGACTCCTTTGACGATGAGGATGAAGAGAAGAAAAATGATGGCACATCAGCCAGCCTCCCTGTACTCAACATCAAAGCATTCTTCCTCTCCGACCACAGCACACGCCAAGGTAACCATGGGTAGAAGACCTACTGATCAGGGGTAGCGGTTGCCTTCTGCGCCACAGAATAGAACATCTTCAGGGTGAGGAAGGAGAAAGCCCACTATCTATTTCATTCTAATACATTTTCATTCATGTATGTGAATCAGTAGGTCACATTTTATTGATTGACTTAAGTGAATCTCCTAATCTTTGAATGGTGTTCATTTGACCATTCGTCACATTCGGGTCAGGAGGCATTCATTACTTTCTAATTTTACACAACACTATGCCACAGTATTGCTGAATATTTGTTGTTCATAGAATTGGTTCTAGAGCGGACATACATTCAGCGGCATACACATCCATTCTTAATGCATACAGACCACTAATCATGACATAAAAGACTACAAATCCATGTATGCAGGCACACCTCTCCCCCCTCCACACACACACACACACACACACCTCTTGCTTTGTCAAATGTGATAGTAGGCCCAGCAAGCCCTTCATGTGGTGTGATCAGAGACGCGGCCCCCTGAGGAATGTATGTCCAGCTGTAAACGAGCTGCCCTCCTTAGATCTAACACTGACCGTGGCCAAACGGGACTGAACTTGACACGGCTGCGGGTCTGTGAGAGAGCTCTCCTAATGTCCCTGCGCTGCTTCATTGGTCACGCTCGCTTTCGACGTGCCGTGCGTGGCTTCCGGATCTGGTTTCTCAAAGCCGCCGTAGCCCGGAGTGATCTCGTTAGATGTCGGTATAAGACATTGAAATAAGAAGAGGACCCAGGCCGCGGAGGACCCAGGCCGCTGAGGACCCAGGCCACTGAGGACCCAGGCCGCGGAGGACCCAGGCCGCTGAGGACCCAGGCCGCGGAGGACCCAGGCCGCGGAGGACCCAGGCCGCGGAGGACCCAGGCTGTGTCTATCTCCATAAAGCTCCTATGGGTTATTAAGAATAAAAGCTGTAATGCCACAATGTTCGTGAGGCACACAGTGACACTCGGTTTACCTCTACAAAATGCCCAGTACGTAATGGCACTGAGCTGTTTGCCTGTTGATATATGAGAGGACTGCATTCATGACCTGGCCTGAGGACTGGACCTCAGCTGATTTCCGCACTCACACAAACACGCATACTGACACACGCAGACACACACAAACACGCATACTGACACACGCAGACAC
>JACXGK010000520.1:56328-93694 GCA_016801125.1 Novumbra hubbsi
CAGACACACGCAGAGACACACAGACACATGCAGACACACGCAGAGACACACAGACACATGCAGACACACGCAGAGACACACAGACACATGCAGACACACGCAGAGACACACAGACACATGCAGACACACGCAGAGACACACAGACACATGCACGCCATTCACGGTTTGGATAAGTTCAGAAAGACATATTTTGTATTGTTATGAAACAGAAATAAAGACCAGGACACATAAAAACACAAGCTGGCTACTGTGCTATTGTAGACCCCTTTCAAATGAGACTTGGCCTGGCTTCTCTTCATATACAACAAGTCCTCCCGAGAAACCCATCAGTATTCCTCGTGGATCTTCAACAGTGTTTCTCAAACGGAGCTCATAAACCTCCCACTCAAAGTAATGCGAACATTAAAACGGCCCCTGTGTAAAATAGCCGAAAACCTTGCCCTTGAGAGTGAGCGCTCCATCTCAAATGATGTAGTAAGAATGTAGCGCTGGTTTGGAAAGTGTCACATTCAGTACGTCCTCATTGAGGCAATGGCGCGGTCACAATGCTAGTTCTGGAAGACGCGGTGTACCGACACGGGATGTACTACACATTCCGTCCACATCCCATTGCACCGTCGGCGCAGTTTCAAACTGTGGGACTTAAACACGGGCCAGCAGTTGACATTATAATCATGTGTTCAACTTCCACATTAGATTAAATCGCAAGCAAACGGCCAAATATATTGCGTTTGCCTAGGAGACTTGTCAGCATTGGTGATGCCAATTTATTGTGTTCCTCTGAGGTGTTTCTAAGCAACCAGCGTGGAACCACTATGTGCTGACCTTCTTTGTTGAAATATTAATCAATTTGTTTTTCTAACTGAGACATTTCATGCCCTATTTCTTCCACACTTTGCATTTTTTGTTTGTGTTTTGTGTGAGTGTGCGTGCGTGTGGGTGTTGGGTTTTTGTGTGGGTGTTGTGTTTCGTGTGGGTTGTTGTGTGTGTGAAAAGCATTCCGTTAGATTAAGAAACAAAAGCATCCAGACAGTGTAAACGTGTTTAACCAAACTGATTTAA
Source organism: Novumbra hubbsi (assembly GCA_016801125.1). NCBI lineage: Eukaryota > Metazoa > Chordata > Actinopteri > Esociformes > Umbridae > Novumbra > Novumbra hubbsi. Next base: position 57,391 of record JACXGK010000520.1, read on the forward strand.
CTACTATGCGCCCATCCCACTCACAGACCGTTTCCCTGAGTGACCTGAACTTACATGATACATGACCGTCCTACATCCATTTGGGATTGCTCTTTTTATTGATGTTTATGACTGTGTATTCTATAAATGTGTTAGTTTCACTCCTCTGTATGAATAAAGAAAACTGGCTCATTGAATAGCGGTGTCTGTTTGTGTTCCAGTTCTATCTTCAGAAATGTAACCAGAAGAAAAAACGGGAATAAAAACTCCCTTACTTATTTTTCTCCCATGATTTTTCTCAGAGTATGACCCACAGGGCGAAGACAGGTGTTGAACCCCAGCGTCCAGCAGGTTGCCACATATTTACATGGAGTGTTACCACAGGACCACAGCTACACACTAAAGCTGTGGCCTTCATGTAAAACACGTGACATTGAGCCACGGTTGTGAGGACGTCACAGACAGAATGTTTGTCTGGAGTTTATTCAGGGCTTTGTTTTGGCCGGTACAAGCATGACGGAAACACATGGAGATCAGACCACTTGGTTGGCGGAGACCTTTTTAACCCTGTGCGATACCGAAGAGGGTTTGGCTGAACGGTTGTTTCCATTGATTGATTGATTGATTGACAGCCCAGATTCATGAGGTCATTCTGTCACGGCGCCACCTGATGCCCTGCCCTGGTCACGTACTTTTAGTCACGATCGTACTCGTCTGTCCTGTTTTCCCATGTCCTGTGAACGCACCCTTCCTGATTACCCGCCAGCTGCATCTAATGTAGTTAGTTACTTAATCCCCTGTGTGTCTTGTCTCTGTGTCCGTGATTGTTTCCTGTTGCGTGTTATAAGCGTCATAGTTGTTTCACGACCGAACCTTCCTGAAGCGTCTTCATACGCTGCTCTAGCTGACATGCAAAATGAAGGGATTTGATCAGCTAACCTCCGGCAGATTGGTCCATTGACTAACCACGCGTTACTCATTCTCTAATCCAAGACACAAGAGGATGCCAAATCCCATATGGAAGCAATTACCAAGTTCACTGGCTCATATTACATTTGTCCTAAATGGGGCTTTTGTGCCGATTAAAAAAATCCTAGTCAATATCTGTAAGGGTTAAGTGGTTTGTGCAAGCCGTTTGATGGGATACGAGTTTGTTATGTATGTCAATTGTTTTAACAAGGGAGAGACATTAACCAGTAAACATGTAAACATGTAACCACTGAATCCAGGAACATCAAAGAACACACTAAACACATACAGTTTACATGCAGACAGACAATAGCCACCTTAATCAATTAACATTTTTTATGGAAAGAAAAGTGTTTGCTTTTCTTTCCATAAAATTTGAACACAGTTGTTTTTCAATGACATACCAGGGCATCCAAACCAAACTCCTATTCCAAACAATTACTCACATGTGGGACTTAATATGAAAGGCCCAACCTTAGTGGTTACAAAAGGTGTCAGTAACAACAACCAACTCTGTGATCTTGTATTGTAGCCAGAAAATCAAAGTGTCAACCAAGATGTTATATATACTGGAAGCCTGGAGTAGGGCTTTATATACTGAAATAGAGGAATCTACGCACTTTTAAGGAAGTCTTGCCTACTTTCCGATAAAGGATGCAGGTAAAAACGGCAGCTCCCATTTATCCATCCCATTAAGCTAGATTGATGGATTCTTCTCATAAAGTTCAGAGTTGAAGCCAACTTATCTCTATCCCCTCTATCTCTCCCTCTATCACCTCTATCCCCTTTATCTATTCCTCTATCTCTCCCTATATCCCCTTTATCTATCCCCCTATGGATCCCTCTATCCCCTATATCTCTCCCTTTATCTCCTCTATCTATCCCCTCAATCTATCCCCTCTATCTATCCCCCTATCTATCCTTCTATCCCCTCTATCTCTCCATATATCCCCTTTATCTATCCCTCTATCTATCCCTCTATCCCCTCTAGCTCTCCCTATATCCCCTTTATTTATCCCCCTATCCCCTCTATCACTCCCTCTATCACCTCTATACCCTTTATCTATCCACCTATCTATCCTTCTATCCCCTCTATCTCTCCCTATATCCCCTTTATCTATCCCTCTATCTATCCCTCTATCCCCTCTATCTCTCCCTATATCCCCTTTATTTATCCCCCTATCCCCTCTATCTCTCCCTCTATCACCTCTATCCCCTTTATCTATCCCCTCTATCTCTCCCTCGGCCTCTCCCTCCACCCCCCAATCCCCTGGTGAGTGGTTGTGTCACTGTGAAATATTGACCATGTAAAAAGCCAGATGCTGAGCTGTTCTCTTGTCTCAAGAGAACAGAGAGGGTCTCTCTTTCACAACGCCTCTCTGTCTTTATGCCTGGATGTCTTTCTTCCAGAGTGTGTCTACTTATGTACGTATGTTAATCTCCATGTACTTGACACTTTCTTTACCAAAGGTGTCATATGCTGGACTCTTTCTTCACATAAGGTGTAATTCACGGGTCTGTCTCGTGCAACCCAAACCACCGACTGTCAGTGACGCTGTGTGCGGGTCCGTCTCGTTGTGTTTGTGCGTTTGCGTATTTGCGTGCGCCTGTCTTTGTGGTGCCTGTGTGGTTCTGTGTGTGCGCACGTCCAGAAAAACACACACATGTTTACACTTTGCTGTGGCCAGCGCATGCAATCGTTACATGCATGCCATTGTTTGGGTACACAGCGACGAACGTCTTACACAAGCGTGCGCAAACACACAACTTTACGTTATCTTGTGTACACAACAAACCACAACACACGCACCCGGTCACCCATAATCTACCTGCTCCACTTTTGTCGTCAACACACAGGCGGCCGTCCCAAGCACCCTGAATGCCGACACATGAACAAAAACTCAATCTCCCATGAGGTCTTGGTACCCTGCGTTACTCCAGCCTGACCCCAAAGGGTTAAACGCCTCGTTCCCCCCAGACCTGTTTCGCCCGCGGCTTTTCTTTTGTCGCTTCACAGTCCGGACGTCGAGTGCTGTCCTGTCACAACGCGACCCGCTCCCAAACGGTTACCGGTTCATCAAGCCTGGGAATTTGGCACAAATTGGCCACAGAACCCTGGCTACCGTCTGGGTTAGACGGAAAATAGGTCACCCTGGGAACTAAAACAAGGCTCTCTTTTGTGACTGTCTAAGGCCGGGGGTTTGACTGCATTGAGCTGTGCAGAGAGAGAGAGAGAGTGAGACACAGAGAGACACAGAGAGAGAGACAGAGATAGAGAGACAGAGACAGAGAGAGACAGAGAGACAGAGAGACAGACAGAGAGAGAGATAGGTGGTGTTGCAGTATCGCTTGGACGCTCCTGTTAGCTGCCTATATCCTGATTCTGTGACCCTAAAAGTAATCCAACCAGCCATAAACTGGCTCGCTACGACACAGGGCTGGCTCTCCAGGGTCCTCCTCCTGGCAATCTCCCAGGCTAATGAGTCTCAGGTTGGGTAAGTCGTCTCCCAAGCGGTTCAACCATCTAGAGTTGGACTGGAGACTGGATTTTTAAGGAACCGTAGCACCCAGTTGTGGGTTGAATCTTGGCCAAAGGATTGAAGTTTGTGCTGTGCTCTTTAGGAAATCACATTTCCATCGCACTCCTCGTTTATGACGTAAACAACTGTTTCACTTTACATTACTCCTTCTCTCATCGAGAACGTCGGCGAGCCATATGTGATAGAAGTTGTAAAACCTTTAAGAGCCTTTTCTAAGAGTGTAGCTGACATTGTTTCACTCAGTGGGCTGATGCCAGAATGCAGCCTTGCCTCGAGCCACTGTTGATAGTAAAAGTAGGAGAAATTCCATTAGTCTCCCTTATCACTGAGGCCTATTTCCATAGTATTTCCAAGTACAAAATATCTGGTAGACCAATACGTTTTTAATGTTACATTTTAATAATTTAGCCGATGTGGTTAACCAGAGCAACTCTAGTAAGTCAGTACCACAGTGAAGGTTACACATGCTTGTAGACATGGTCTTCAAGTGCAACGTGCGCCAATCAAGACGGATATAAGTCGACTTCAGAACCTAGGACCATGTTAAGTCAGTTTATTTCAATTCTGACTGTGATAGTGGAAAAGAGAAGCAACCAGATCCAAATGCCTTTAGCATCATTTGCTGCACACTTGGATTTATTTGACAGCGCCACCTGAGGAAATTGCTACAGAGACGTTTATAGAGACATTCATTTGATAAATGCTAGACCCCATGTGAGCGCTGAAGCCCAGGGGACACAAGTGATCAATGCTGTCTCCGGGCAAAACGTAATGAATAAATATATATAAATAAATGTGTGTATTTATTAGGGCTTTCAAAGTTAACCCATCGGATTCATTTAAAGTACTTAATGCATTAATGCAGTTTTCATATTTAAGCCTCAGAGCCATCGATAGCTAGAGACCTATGTGGATCGTACTACTTGCCCCCACTTGTTTGTTGTTTACCAGTAACTATTTTGACGGTTGACTTGACGTGAGTGCTTCACTGGCATGTATTTTCAATATATCATTAGAGAGTAGGCAGGCATGTCATCAATCATGTTTACTCTGCGCTAGTTTAACAACAACAGCCTAAAAGGCTTTGGCAGGCCACACATCTGTTAGTTCAATGGAAGTGTGGAAATTAAAACATCTCTCCATGCGTCTTGTCCCACTCCATAAACATTTTAAACAAGACATGCTAGCCGTGTCTCCTCTAAAAAGTCCATGTGTTTTGCACGAATCCACCTGCTAATACGTTGCTTGTAGCATAGTAAGCTGTCATTATTTAATGTTTTTGCTAAGCATAAATGTTTCCACAAAAGCATATTCTGTGTGGAATTCACAAACAAAGTCTGTGATCTGCATGAATTACAGATGTCCCCTGAACAATGTTTGTAGATAACATCTCTAGCCACCATGATTACCGTATGCCATATTCTATTCAATTAGCCTACCTTACGTATTTGGTTGAATTTGTGAGTAATGTAACTCTGATCCTTACCAAGTATTTGGTTGTGACTAAGCATTTCAGGTAATCTAATGTTTAGAGGCCTCCATCTGAATCCCATTCTAACCATATTTTGCCTAAACATCACAGGACAAAAACCTTGACAAGCTTAGGTTGGGATACAGCGGGTTCAATTTACATTTTAGTAATTTAACCACTCTTATCCAGAGTGACACGATAAGTGCCAACCAACATCTGACAATCAAAGTAAGTTTGCTTTCCTTCATCGAAGCCATTAGTTGCTATTAAACGCCTGCACACCCAGCGGATGTCCAGATAAGAGGGGTTGATGTGTGTTTAAAACAGGAGCCCAACATATCAGTTATTGTCCTTGGTGTGTTAATCAAGAGAACAATGTGAGATGATAGAAATATGGGGTCACAGACCAGCAACCTTCTATTTAGATTTACATGGGCTACATTTAAATGTGGTCAGTTATGCATCATCCTTGTGTGTCATTGAAACTATGAAATTAATTTGGAAGGTGATCAGCAAGAAATGTTACATGTTGTTACGAACTGCTGAATAGATCCACGGTGCCTTGGCAAGTTTAGACATTTGTGCGGTAACTCACCCCACTGGTTATATAAGACATTTTTTCAGTCCTGTGTGTGTATGGCAGTGTTTATAAGCATGTGTGTATGTGCACATGTGTGGAGTTTAATTGTTATCAATGTCAGGACCTGTTTTGAGATTTTCACTATTTAAATGATAATATTTTGGGCAAGTGAAGACCTTTTAACCAGTGCTGGGGTTAAGTTTAAGATTAGGTTTAGAATTAAGGTTAGTACAAGAATTTGATTTTGAATTGGGATTTGTTTTAGGCATTAACATATAGGTTACAGGTTAGGGTTAGTGTTAGGGTTAGGTTTAGGTTAAAACGTAGGTAAAACGTGTAGGTAATGAATGTCAATGTTAGGGTAAGAGTTAGAATAAGAGTTAGAGTAATTCTTACATTTATGGTTAGGGATAGGAGTTAAGGAAATGTATTTTGTCAGGGTACAATATGTCCAGTCCTCTTTGAGTGTTTGTGTGTGTGTGTGTTTTCATCAGTTACGAACTGCATGTGCTTAGTACAAGCCAGGTTCTAGGAACAGGCCTCTGGGACCAGGGAAAGTTACAAAGGAAAATCATACGCACACTCAGCTACATTGTCCAAACAGGCCTTTACACACAGTCACTTACTCAACTAGAAGCACCACTATTGAAGAAACCGTCTGGGGAAAGTAATATGCTATACATATTTACATAGATCTTACATTATACAAACCTGGGAATTTCATTAACAACACAGTAATAAACTTGACCATCAAATATGTATTCAATATGTTTTAATAAATCAAGGCCTGTAAAATTCTATTTTTCTTTCTTGTGTTAACATCAATGTAAATATGAATGCCTAAAACCGGTAAAAAAAATGAAACATCTCAATAAAATATTTGAATAGAGCAAAATCAAGGAATGGCCATTTCCTTGCATCCAAACAAAGTCTTGTTAATCTGATGGCTTGGTAACAGTTAGCCATGGGACAAGGTAACTCAGATTTCATTACTGTAGTAATCAAAAAGCCTTCAGTACTCTGAACCTGACAACTACAAACAAAACATAAAGTGTTATAATCACCCATCAGTCCGAAGACTGACAGAGAAATGGCATAATACTAATTAAATAATAACTAGAGTGCCACTAAGTAAAGTATACTTCCTCAGACAAACCTCAATAAATACCCATGAGACTAAATAATCTCTATAACCAGACAAAACACACTGAATACAATTCATTTTCATCGCATCAATCCACGCACACTATAGTGACAGAGTAAAAACAGGTTATGCATTCCCTGAAATATCACATTTACAGCAGCATTCCGTCTTTGCAACGACACTCAAAATTGAGCTTAGTTATGAGGTTTTACTGTTGACAGTTGATGTCAGAAAACAAACAAGACATAGGAATGAGGTTTTTGAGGAAGATTTTGAGGAGAATTTTCATAGGATCTTCGAGACAAGATCGTGTCGAGGGACAGGTCTGGGAATGTCCCAAAACAATGCATGCTGCATTGAAGATCATCATTCTTAAACCGAAACATTTGAAACCACCAAGACTCTTCCTATGGCTGCTAGCCAAACTGAACAGTAGCATGAGAAGGTCAGGTCAGGGTGGTGACCTACTGATGAGAAGGGCCTTGTCAGGGTGGTGACCTATGGAAGTGAAGGGCCTGGTCAGGATGGTGATCTACTGATTATAAGGGCCTTGTCAGGGTGGTAATCTACTGATGAGAAGAGCTTGGTCAGTGTGGTGACCTACCGATGAAAGGGGCCTGGTCAGGGTGGTGACCTACCGATGAAAGGGGCCTGGTCAGGGTGGTGACCTACCGATGAAAGGGGCCTGGTCAGGGTGGTGACCTACCAAAGATAAACACTTTACATTTAATAAAGAGTGACACATTCCTTCATAATTAACTCCCAAGCTGTTTTCAATGATGAAAGAGTGTCTTCAAACCTATGAACACCATATAAACACCTCATAAACACCTCAGAAAACAAAGCTTCTGTGGCTTAACAACATTCCAGTCACGGAGCCGCACTCGTGTCTGTTATTCACTCAGATCGTCAGTTGAGTATTTCAAGCAGATCTAGAAAAACAAGAACTGGGTGGAGCGCTACATTATGCTAAAGCTACAGAGGCCTGGGAGCCTCCAGTCATACAATAGAGTCAGTAGAGTCCCTGGAATGATCCAAGCAGCATAGTGTGGCTGCAGCTGGAAAAGCACAATATCCACTTAAAGCGATGGTGAACAAGACCTGGACTGAAAACCAGTCCTAAAATCTCTCGTAACTAGCTGAGATTTATCATGCTGATCTGATACGTCTGAAGCGATTGAAGAGCTTCAAACCTCGACCACCAGTACCCCCTCGCAGGCCAGAGCAAGAAACCAAAAGTGTTAAGCCTTTTTAAGCGCGCCTGAACCCATACATGCACGCATATAGACTGGACCCCGGCCATATTCGGAGCATGTTTATTAATGCTGGCCTTGTGGAGAATGGAGCCAAGGAGCCGAGGGTTTCGGGCCACTCGCCAAGGGAATCAACAGGGGGACGAAATGCAGATCATTCATGACTACGCATGTGATTCCAAAGAATGTAGTGTGAGAGGAACATCTGTACAGAGGGCCGTCCCGGTTTGAGGGCTAATTCAGTCAAACAGTATCTGGAGGAGTATATGAACAACAGATTTCTTTCTTCTTTAGGTTCCGCTGCGCTGAGACAAAGATCTCGTCAAAACTTGGCAGTCACCGGGTGGGTTTGAGAACAAGGTACACCTACGCAACAGATTCTCGCAAACAGTTGAGGTTATCTGTGTTGTTCATATTGGAAACGCGTTCCAGCATTTGGGCCTTATGGACAGACCTGTCTGCGTTGTCGTCACCGGCTGTCTGTTGACCTGTTTGTGCGATTGCCAAACAGCAAAACCTGGGGCCCGAAGGAACCTTTTGGCCGGTGTTCCTCCTCACAAATATTGACCAAAGCTTAGAGCCATTGTCGTCATCAGCTGGGAAAAGGTCAGTGTCAGGAAGGGTGGTGAGGAGAGAAAAAGCAACAGACCATAGATGTAGTTGATATAGCAGGGAGCACAAGATTTAGGTTACATTATGGACACATACCAAAGAGTTAGACCAACACACTGTTGTTAGGTATGATAGTGTGAATGAAGATGGGAAGAGCGATGAGCTCTGCAAGACACCCTCCGCTCCAAACACAAAATTATTAGTTACTTTGTTTGCACAAGAGAATTAGAATCCTGCTCCAGGTTTAGCCCAGGTGTCACACTTTGGTTGTAATTGTCCAGGGTTTGGAGATTAGCGACAATCTTGTTTTGCCTTACTACCCTTTACGCAAACACTTTGAGGAGGCCTATGAGCTGAATGAAGGTAGATGCCCGTGAAATACATTCCTTCAGGCGTATAAGGATTCCTGTACAGAATTCCAGGTTGAGAGTGCAGCGTTATGTATGAACCAGAACGGTGTTAAATGTGTTGCAGAAGACCCATATTGACATGCCAAAAACTATTTGTGGATTAAAAGGAAAAAAGAAAAAAATTATTATGAATGATGACTTATGAGTGATGAATGGTGACCTATGGTTTCGCAAAAGCAATCTTCCACTGAACAGCACAATTGAGGTGAGAAGAAGAGTTCTCTCAAAGTGGAAATTTGCACAATTCTCTTGTTTGTTTGATTGGTTGGCTTGCTTGCTTTTCCACTTTTACATTTACACCAGCTGAGCATTATCAGTAGCAAGGATTACCTACGTACTGAACACAAAAACTAGTCAATTCCTAATTAAATTATTTCCGTGTTCACTATTACCTATTACAATTTTTGCATTCTCATACATTACATCTTTACCATCTTTGTCAGATATGTGCATGATTTATAGTTTATTGTTGCGTAACTGTTGTTGTTCAGGACCTGAGTACAATTGCTACCAGAGTAACCAAAGTTTGTAAGTGTTCTCTCGGTCAGAAGAACACGCAGCCAGAACGCAGTTTTCCTATATGGAAATGTTCAAATATTCCTTGCCAATACCGTTTGCCAATCCTGCAGCGCATAATGCAAGACACGTGTGGTTTATATGTTTTATTTAAAATTCCTGTCATAAACGCGTCTCTGTTGGTGTGTTTTTTATTAACCCGCCTTGAATTATCTTCTAGAACTATTTAGGAACAAAATGTTACAAAGCTGTTGCTAAAACTTTACTTTCATGTAAAAATTGAAAATTAATATTCAACTAGACAACTATGCAAGCAAAGATACTTGATGATATACAAAATGTGTCCTCGTATTTTCTACGATTATCCATGATTGAAGAATGTACTATGATGCAGCTTGAGAACATCAGAAATATTGTTTTAACATTACGTAAGCAACCTGTTGTAAAAACAGGAAGTGTGGTTATAATCACAACGTTCAGGTTTATTAACAGGACCGGGGAAAGGCAAACGCACAGGCAGGGAAGGGACGCGCACACGCGATCACCCTTGTGAAATGCCTTTTGTCGACAGCTGACCCAACACTTCAAAATCTCACAGCACGCTACATTAACAGTGCAATGACATTTCATTGGGCGATTTCACCATCTATATATTTTCTCTGCCAGGACAGGCTCTGTTGCATAATGTGGATGGTCTGATTTCCTTGAGTGGCCGTGACCTTATGACCACTCAACAAACCAGACGTGACTCGCATCGTCATCGAATGTCGTCAGGTCTCAGCTGTGCCCGGCTCTCTGTGATTACAGTGTTCAGATGTTCCGCGAAATTTAGACAGTACAGATGCTGTGTCATACTGTCCAGTTGTTGGATGTGTATCCTACCTCCCCTGTGTGTTAACACAACTGTCTATTAAGTCATTATTTTGTCCAAGATTTATAGGCTGACTACTTACTCACAATTGCCAAAAGGTGGCCATTTTCACTCCTTTCCAAACCACATCGTGGAGAACGTTTAACAGGCATTGTCAGTAAATGGGCCAATTCAGACCTGCTGGTCTGAAACAGTGATGGCATTAAGCAACTGTACAATATCTAGAAATTACAAATCTTTTTTTCTCCATACAATAATGGATTTATCTTCATACATTAATGCATCATTATCACAGTAAACTACATGCCTTTGAGTTTGTACCAAGCTTAGATACTTAACACAGCCCATAGGAATCAATGGAATTTCATACCACATTCTGGCAGAGAAATCCAAGATTAATTACTTTCAGCTTATCCATCCATCATATGGTATAGTAGAAAAAAGAATAAATTACACAAAAATGGGTGAGATTTGTCTGGAGCTGAGAAGTTTCTGTACCCAATAACAAATGGGTTTCATGAGTTTCACTCAGCATTTGAACGTTTTAAGTACAACCCAAACCTTAACCCCAACCTTCTGCTTTAAAACCCCAGTTGTTTTGATGGAAACAAGTATTGGCAGATCCCAATCCCTTCACCATGAAACTTTTAGGTGTAGATGGGACTAGAACAACCTTTAGGTGTACATGGGACTAGAACAACCTTTAGGTGTAGATGGGACTAGGACAACCTTTAGGTGTAGATGGGACTAGAACAACCTTTAGGTGTAGATGGGACTAGAACAACCTTTAGGTGTAGATGGGACTAGAACAACCTTTAGGTGTAGATGGGACTAGAACAACCTTTAGGTGTAGATGGGACTAGAACAACCTTTAGGTGTAGATGGGACTAGAACAACTCCATGCAGAACCCAACCCCACCACGTAGAATCCTTTAGGTGTAGATGGGACTAGAACAACTCCACGCAGAACCCAATCTCTTCACGAAGAACCATTTACATGTAGATGGGACTCCATGCAAGTTATACAAAATGGTTTGTCTTAAGTGTCAGATAAACAAATAAGTGTTTCTTATGCATCAAAAATCCTTTGAAGCATGCGGCTACCAAAAACATTTCCACTGCATTTCAGCCCTTCCACAAAATGACGAGCAGCATCATGTCAGTGATCCTCTCGTTAACACAGGTGAGAGTGTTGACGAGGACAAGGCTGGAGATCACTCTGTCATGATTGATTTAGAATAACAGACTGGAAGCTTTAAAAGGAGTGTGGGGCTTGAAGTCATTGTTCTTCCTCTGTTAACCGTGGTTACCTGCAAGGAAACATGTATAGTCATCATTGCTTTGCACAAAAGGGCTTCACAGGCAAGAATATTTCTGCTAGTTAGCACCTAAATCTGCTATTTATCGTATCATCAATAACTTAAAGGAGACAGGTTAAATTGTTGTGAAGAAGGCTTCTGCGCACTCAAGAAAGTCCAGCAAGCGCCTGGACCGACTCCTAAATTTGATTCAGCTGCGGGATCGGTGTCCATCGGCTACCATCAGTCCAGTGTCATGGCAACAGTAAAGCATCCTGGGACTATTCATGTAGGGGGTTGCTTCTCAGCCAAGGAAGTGGGCTCACTCACAATTTTGTATAGTGCCAAAAAATCTTCCAAAAGTAACTTCTCCCAATCAGTTCAGTTTGCCTTTCCAGCATAATGGAGCACCTTGGCATTAAGCAAAGGTGATAACTGAGTGGCTCGGGGAACAAAACATTGATATTTCGGGTCCATAGCCAGCAAAACTCTCCAGACCTTAATCTTCAAGCATTGATTATACAAGAATGGCCTGCCATCAGTCAGGATGCAAATATTGACTCTTTGCATGTATTTAATGTAATTGTCAATAATAGTATTTAACAATTATGGACTGCTTGTTATTATACTTCAGTATACCATGGTAACATCTAACAAAAATATCAAAATTCACTTCGCATCAGCAAAATCTGTGTAAACCAATACTTGTGTAATTCTCAAAACTTTTGGCCATGGCTGTATTTTGTTACTTAATCCTAAAAAGAAAATACACGTTGTTTGTTACTATATCATAAAGACAAAATACACAGTTGCTTGTTATTATATCCTCAAGAGAAGAGACATTGTTGTTTGTTATTTAATCCTAAACAGAGAAAGTGGGTATGATTAGAGAACATAATTAAGAGAGAAAATGTGAGCGATTAGAAAGAACTATAAAGAGAAAGAAAGAATTATAAAGAGAAAGTGGTAGAGATAGGAGAGAATTATGAAAAGAAATTGAGAGAGATTTGAACAAATTACAAAGAGAGAAAGTGGGAGAGATTAGAGAGAATTACAAAGCGAGAAAGTGGGAGAGATTAGAGAGAATTATATAGTGAGAAAGTGGTAAAAATTAGTTAGAATTATAATGAGAAATAGTGAGAGAGATTAGTGTGAATTATAAAGAGATTGCGGGAGAGAGAATTATAAAGAGAAAAAGTGGTTAAGATTAGTGAGAATTATAAAGAGAGATAGTGAGAGAGATAAGAGAGAATTATAAAGAGCGATAGTGAGAGAGATTAGAGAGAATTACAAAGAGAGATTGTGAGAGAGATTAGAGAGAATTATAAAGAGAAATAGTGAGAGAGATTAGAGAGAATTATAACATATAGAGAGAACACGAAGAACATTAGTGGGAGAGAAAATGACAGATGAGGAAGAGAGAGAGAGAGAGATGGAGGAGTATTAAGATGAAGAGATGGAGGAGGGATGGAGAGAATTGAGATGGAGGGGTATTTAGACCAAAAGAGGAGGGGCGATGGAGGGGTAATAAGACGAAGAGAGGAGGAGAGATGGAGGGGTATTAAGATGGAGAGAGAGTAGGGTGGGAGGTGCTATCCCCTTCCATCTCTTCTTATAGGTTAGATGTGACATTAGTGAAGAAAGAGGAAGTTGAACAATGGCCCACACCATGTTTATGGCCTACAGATGTGTTCGCACTCCAGAAAGGATATCCTGATGACTGCTCGCCTCGCTGGTATCTGCTACATCCACGCAGAGACAGCCAACGGCAGAAGGGAGACAGAGGGCCACAGAGAATAAACATTGCCCATGTATACACGCTTGTCTTAATAATGAACTAGTCACACTAGAACACGACACATACTCTATTCTGGAGAAAGAATTTTGACAAGTTGCGAGACTCAGTACCAACGTATATGCTTTAAAGTAAAGCAGATAACATTGCCATTTTATACATTTGGCTAATGATCCATGGAGTAAAATCATAAAGGCATGATCGCTTGAAGGATAATAATATGACTATAGGATGAAGAACCGGAGCAGTCCGTTTTTTTAAGACACAAGGGAGACCATTTTACCAGAACACTGCATAATGTGTCAGATAATGTCTATATGTAGATAATGCCCCGATAATCTATAGCACTCTCTCTTTTCAATACTGCCAGTGGTTTATGAAAACAAATTCTGCTACTGTTGGTAGAATACCCTATACTATACTATATACCCAATACTCTATAGAATATAGCCTACCCTATACTATACTATACTATATACCCTATAATATATAGCATAGGGTATAGAATACCCTATACTATACCCACCGCGAAGCTACAGCCTTCATACAATGGGCTCCAGCAGTCTCAGATGAAATCAGCCAAAAGATGTCTAAATGTTGACACAGGCGGTCCTTCTAAAGCAGGGGAAACGTGCAGACAGGAATGGGTTAATGTTTAAAGTTGTGACCCTGTCCCACGTTGGCAAATCGCCTAATGTCCGCAGCGCTTGACTAACTAGGAGCTGGAGAACAACGACATGTTACTTAACAACGACATGTTACTTAACAACTTCATGGGACGGCATGAAGCCACTTGGCGTAGGTCATTTAAATAACTGTAATTTAGGGGACCTGGCGCGCAACCAGGTTAGTGTGTCGCTTGCAGCCACAAGAGGAATTTCAATGTGTTGCAACGCAGTCCTCTTTTATTCATTTTTTTGATATAAGGCCCCAATGTTCGCCAAGATTAGAGGCGAAGCAGGCTTGTCAGCCTTCGTTTCTGTGGGCCACAGGACAGTTAAAATCCCACAACACTGTTGGACGGTAGAGGGTAAATATGTGGGAATGCAGACTAATTTTTAAGTTTTCTAAATTGCATTTGGTATATGCTGTTGTATTGGGTTCCTGTATCTGTCATTTGTTGTCAACAAAATTAAATTCCAATGAAAACTAAAATCACATGCTTAACCATAGCTGTAATACGAGACTGACTGAAGCGTTGAAGGGCCCTACCATGTGACTGGTCTGAATATTATCCCCGACGGTAAACAGATCTAAATGTTACAGATGTGTACTTCACTCAGTTGTTGAACACAATTCTGTCCAACAGAACACATTTCTATATGAACATCCATTTAATTTCTCTCCGTCCTTCCCACTAAATTACACCAATTTGGAACGTTTGAGTAACCCAACATCTTTCCGCAAGAAGTTGACGAAGCAGACATCAGCAGCTTAGCACATCAACACAACCCAATGCCCGTGTGGGTCTAGCAGAACGGCAACAGAGCAAGAAGAGGGCTGTAGCTGCAGACTTTGTCACCTAGTTTTATTGCGTGACATTTGCGGTACATTGAATGAGCAGATGTGATTCCCGTGAGAATGTAAAGGCTGTGGAATGTAAGGGCAGTCTTTCCCCGCAAGCCAGGCTAATAACAAGTCATCAAAGCCAATGAACTTACAGTAAAAGGCGCTAGCTGGCTGCCTATGTCGGCAACATCGCAGCCTCTACCAAGAAAAGCCCTCTCTGTAATCTGTAGGACTAACTTCAAATATGTGATGTTGTGGCAGTGCACAGTTGTTTATTTTTTTGGGGCCATGGGATGTTTCAGCTGTGAATGTGTCACATGTTAAACGTTAGAGGAGAACCAATATGGAAATGCGTTTCTAGGTGTGTTATTCTCTACGCATGTTTAAGTGAAGTGTATAGGGTTTTTTAATAATAAAAAAAAATCTATCCATGAATCAATAGTTCAAAGAACTAATATATAACATCGGTCCATTACAAATAACTTCACCAGTTGCAGCATAGATCACGTATCAATGGCCTCTCCTGTCTTGTCTGTTCAATGTTTCTGTGGCGGTTTGCTGTGTCTCAGGCCAGCAGTTAAATAAAGCTTGTAATTGCCTAATTTATTTGAGTTGAGCATGAGAATAGCTCCTGTTGTTCTCTTCAGACAGACTGTGCTGAGAGCAAGGATGTCTTAATACATACAGCGCTGCTTGAAAGTGAACAAATGTGAACCCTGGTGCTGTAGTTGTTCTTAGGGATATCTTTATTTAATCAGAAAGAAAAGTCTTTCTTATCGGACATTACAGGTTTACAGTAATCTATTCTTCTGCCGTATCCAAATGGATTTTATAAATGAATATATAAACAGAATCTAAACAGAATGCTATGATGTGCAAATCATTTAAACCCTATAAACAATAGGAAATAATACAATACATTTCATTGTTTCTTGAAAACTGTACGCTCACTTTAAACTTGATGCCAGCAACATGTTTCAAAAACGTTGGGACAGAAGCAACAAAAGACTGGAAAAGTTGTGTAACGCCCAAAAACTAAACGAGTTAGGTCAGTTGGCAACAGGTCAGTAACATTATTGGGTATTAAAAGAAGTGAGGTGTGGATAGGGATTCACCACTCTGTGAAAGACTGTGCAGGCAAATAGTGCAACAATTTAAGAATAACGTTGAACTCTCTCGAGTTCGGGGATTTCTTCATCTACGGTACATAAAATCCTTAAAATACTGTACAACACAGTACGTCGCTGCATACACAAATACTGGTTATATATATATACCTTGTTTTTATTTATAAACATGATCCAGAATCACTACCCCAAGTTGCATTATTAAATCAAGTAGATTAGTAGAATCAGGTGGGTCAATAATTGGGTGCCAAAGAAACCCATCAAAGGAGCGATCTTTAGGAATTCGTTAGAGTTTCAGAAGAGAGCTCTTTGTTTCTGGCCATTTTGAGCTTGTAATCAAACCCCCGTTTGCTGATGCTCCAGATACTGAGAGTCAAAAGACCTGTTTTATTGCTTTTTTTAATTAGCACAACAGATTTTAGCTGTGCTAACATAATTGCAAAAAGGTTTTCTAATGACAAATTAGCCTTTTAAAAGTATTAACTTGGATTAGCCAGTACAGTATGTCATTGGAACACAGGAGTGATGGTTGCTGATATGGACTCCGTACGCCTATGTAGATAGTCAATTAATATATCTGCATTTATGCATATAGCAGCTGTATCCATCAACAGTATATTTACTCCATTAGCATTGTCTACACTGTATTTCCAATCAATTTGATGTTATTGTTATGGACAAAAAACTTTTTAAATGTATTGTTAATAAACATGTATGCGTTTCCACTTAAATGTTGAAGATCACATGAGAAATTGTAGACATTTTTAAAAAGAAATGTTCACGGGACAGTTTTCATTTTTTATTTGTAAATGCATCTCGGGTTGGACAAAGAAAAATATATAATATATTCATATGTACTGAAACGTTATGTTATGTACACATTTAGGGTTTACACTAGAAACCTTCACAAGCTCAGACATAAGATATGTTATCACAATAGTTTTCTGTGAGTTCTGCATAGATGCAGTTGTGTACACACCTGCGTATTTACATACATTCATAGGATGCGATTAAACACCTGTCTTTTAAACAAGCATCAACAATTCAAAAATTGAATGAAGGAATGATGTACAATAATAGTGTACCCTGCTTTTTATGTCTGCAACATGAATCTATGTATGGACGGTATCTCACACACCGCACATCTTCAAAGAGGGCAAACAGGACATTAGAAAACCACGTCATGTTCTCAATGTGTGTGTTGTGACTCTAGTTCTCCCAGCTGTTTAGCCACATGGCAAAGACGTATCAACAGACCTGACGCCAGCTTAGCCTTGTGAGAACTGGAGCTTTTGGGTGTTCCAGTATAGATCGGCTCGGTTAGCCGAGTTCAAGTATTATATCATTTTAGCCGTTAACTGCAAACAATAATTTACCAGAATTGGCATCAGGGGAGCATTTGGGGTTAAATGTTGTGGACAGAACAACTGATTGTTTATCGTTTTTTAAGAACTTTTGGGGTGGACGTCTGATGCTTTAACCGTTTCACTATCTGCTATACTGAAGATGAGGCCATTTTGTTTTACCGGGACAGGAAAGCATCGGTGAGACATTCATTTCCATGGGAAGCCTTATTTTTTACTCTTCTAAAACCATCTCACAGGTTCTCCACGAAACATATCTGCAACGAAAAGTTATCTTGCCGCCACGGTAAGGATGTTGTGATACATTAAGGCCAGACAAGAGTCTTACAATGAGCTTGTGCCACTGACACCAGAAAACACCAAAAACATACACAAATACAGTTTAAAATAAAAAGCAGAAGACAACATCAAGCGCTGATTGAAAGGCATTTTTACACATTAAACAATCTACAATCATCACTGTGCGCTGTTCTTCCCTTGTGGCTATTTCATTTCTATTCTGTCTACTGTTCTTTTACCTTTAACTGCTCGGTATTCAAACCTGAGCAGATAGCTTATAGTGACATGTTCTTAATTGTAATCAGTAGTTCATGTATAGAATTGTCAGCTAACTCTGCCTCTCCCTTTGCATAGACCGTGTGCTGAATGAGTAAGATATTAATGACCATTTTTACCAATGAAAGTACAAGGCAAAAAAAACAGGGGAATGTTTCCGGGGGGAAACTAACCCTGCATGAGGAATGTCAAAGACATTGGCGCTTTTTAAAAGATAAAGGCAGTTATATCCAGGTGAAATTGAGACTCCAGGCTATCCAGGTAAAAGAGTTACACCAGGCTATTATGAAAGCAATTACACATTTCATTAAAAAAAACATGGCCGACCAAAACATTTTGATTAACACAAAAGCGCCGAAAGGATCAAGAACCTCAATAAACATTGACTGCTGAGGAGATGGTAACTGTCATTTGTTGGTTTTGTTCGGGTGTTTCTCTTTCTACAATAAATTATAGCACAGTACCACTGCTGACTGTAGATGGCAAGGCACTCTCTCTTACATCTCTCTCTACCTCTCTCACATGCTCCCCCTAACTCTCTCTCTCTCCCTTCTTCTAACTCTATTTCACTCTCTCACTCCCTTCTTCTAACTCTATTTTACTCTCTCTAACTTCTCCTAACTCCATTACACTCTCTCTAACTCCCTTCTTATAACTCTATTTCACTCTTTCCAACTCTCTCCCCCAACTCCCTCCCTCTCACTCACCCACTCTCTCACTCTCCCTCTCTACCACTCACAACACACTCTCACACGAACACATTCACGCAAATTCCATCTTGTTTGGCCTGTGTCCCCTTGAAGACGAATCTGGACGGGTTCAGTTCGCTGAGCGCACCGTCCTGCTTCGTGGAAAGCGATGAACTTTGATGTGTTTTGACAGATGGTCACTGCGGGCAAATTTCTTCTCACACACGGAACACTGGTAAGGCTTGACCCCCGAGTGGGACCGCCGGTGCCTCGAGAGCTCGTCCGACCGCGAGAACCTGGGTGAAACAAACACAGACGGCAGAGATGTCAATCACTGTGGAATAAAACAAAACAGCAATGATGTTGTTACTCTTCTCCGAATGCAATTCTTCTGTTGGTCATAGCAACAGACAAGAGATTTGACTTGTAGTTTCATTTCAAATTTTCAGACAGTGATCCAGAAATAGTAGAGTATAATGATTAGAGTACAGTCAGGATGATCTGTTCACAGCTCCTAGCGAACACCAAGGTAAGACAGTGGACGGACAACACCACGCCAGTTTTAAACAGTGTATGTGCAGTAAATCTAGTCTCCTTTAACCTACAAGCCTTGCAAGTTAGGTAAACCTCCTGACAAATGCCACCAGATCACATTGCTGAAGAGTTTCTTTTCGGTAATTATATTGCTAGCATGGTGATGGCTTCAGGCATGCAACTATTGGTTTCCCAGTAGTCTCTCCTAAGCCAAGATCTGTGTGTCTCTTACGCATTTTACCCGGAGTTGACCGGATGATGAATTGATGAAGTCTCACAAAAACATTTTGGGTTGCTACATGATTCCATGTGTAATTACAATTTTTTTGTGTCTTTACTATTGTTCTACAATGTGGAAATTAGTACTCTTTAGTAGGTGTGGCCAAACTTTTGTATGGTACTGTAAACACACTCTCACTCACACACACACACAACTTAAGTAACAACCTTTACACACTATAGTACTCGTACATACTACTTAGGTCATAACACAGTGGCTGTCAAGAAAAGGGCCAACAGCTCTACTGATGGTAGAATAATCACTGCTATATTAATAACAGCCGCTTAGTAATCAATAATATGATAGACATGCATAAAAACCTGACTGTTAGTGAAGCGTTTTTATGTAGACTATAGAGAACTGATTATTCAAGAACACACGTTTAGTGAACAAAGAGTGCGCAATGTTTTTCTCTGGCCTTGAGATGCTTTAACATCAATGCAGGTTCCTGAGAGGTTTAATACGATTTGTGTGTGTGTGTGTGTGTGTGTGTGGGTGGGTGGGTGTGTGCGTGGGTGGGTGGGTGTAGCATCGTTGGAAGGTGTCAGTGTTCGTGGAGAACCGATCCTTCTTCCTTTTTAAAGCAGACGGCCGCCTGGACGTTCCATTCACATTGTCATGGTAACTATTCAGCGCTCAACCTTTTGTTCATCTCACTTCCACACTGCTTTCCTTCAGCCTGATTGTGGGCTGAATCTCCTGCTCTCCCCAAGCTACACATCCCATCCCAAAGCCCCCCCACCCTCTCTCAGTCCCCCTCTCGCTTCCTCTCCCTCTCTCTCTTTCCCTGCCTCATTCTCTCCCTCCCTCTCTCCCTCTCTCCCTTTCTAACTAAAATCCTTCATTTTGTGTGATTCAATCCAAACTAATATTCTGTAAGGAGAGGGCCCACACACACACAATATACACATGTTGGCCAGAAAACAGCAGTGACATCACACTTCCCCTTAAAGGCAATAGTTACTTACATCATTACAGACTTTCAGTTGGACTGTCTGTTACAAACCTCCAGTTACATACTGTCTGTTATATACCCCCAGTAACCAAGTATCAATTACAGATCTCCAGTTAAAGACTTCCAAATATAGACACACACACACTCTGTCACGTGTTGTCTTGTTTTTTGACCCTCTGTATCCAGTGAGGTCTGCGTAGGGCACACAGATAGATAACATTGTCTTCTAACCAAAAGTGACTCCAATTTGCCGGACGCTGTCACTCTCGCAGCCCTCTCGGGTCCTCAGGAAGCCAACCAGCTGTGCTGAGGCTCCCGAGTCACTCCATCAGACAATAACACAATCACACTCATATACACACACACACACACTTACACCCTGACACACCGACACCCATACAGAGCTATCCATAGAATTCTGAAAGACGCACTTAAATGGATACACTCTCACACACAGCTACCACACACTCGCACACAGCTACCACACACTCGCACAGCTACCACACACTCGCACACAGCTACCACACACTCGCACACAGCTACCACACACTCGCACACAGCTACCACACACTCACAACACACACTCACACACAGCTACCACACACTCTCACAAAGCTACCACACACTCACACACAGCTACCACACACTCACACCCCACACTCACACACAGCTACCACACACTTACGCACACAGCTACCACACACTCGCACACAGCTACCACACACTCGCCCACAGCTACCACACACTCACACACAGCTACCACACACTGGCACACAGCTACCACACACTCAGTTGCCGGCACGGCACAGCTGTCGAGTCACCACGGGAGGCGCCCATGTGACCTTCAACGGAGACGCTTCAAATTAGTTTTCATTTCCGTCAGCAGAAATAGGACACCACGGTCATTCTCACCCGTCCCAGATATCTGGGATCCTGGCAAGTGGGAATCTGATGACACACGTTCACACCTCCACCGATTCACCTCAAACGCAGGCTTCAACTGCTTCACTGGTTTTGCAAGTAAAACACCAGTAAAGAGTCACGGCACAGCTGATAGGGAAGCCACTGTGACGGTGTGATACCCATAAAGCCAAATGATAGAACCTCCACTATACCTAAACCTGGGCCTCATCCGATCGCGGCGCCATGCGAGAGGAAGTCTCTCCAGCGGTGTCTCATCCAATCGCGGGGCTAGACACTTGGTCCCGCCGTCTGATTGGTGTCATCAGACTGGTCTATTTGAGTGGCAGTTTGTCAGAGTGTGCGGTGTAACAGTCGACTCCCACGGAGGAACTCTACATCTTGCTAGTGCAGTTACGTGGACAAATCCCATTGACACATAATTACCACACTATGTCGAGAAGTGCCACATATCGCACGCATTGGTCAAGCACGGGCTCTCTGACATGACTCTCACACGAAACCTGCCAAACCCATGAGGCAACGTTGTTTAAATCAATTGAGAACCCAATGTTTTTAACTCTTGGACTTCAAAAACACGATAACGTGTGTGGTGACGACTCAATTGCAGCATTTGTGATTAGTCGTTGGGAATCATTATGTTTTGTGCTCAATGGTGGATGTTTACTGTTGTTTTATATATATATATATATATATATATATATATATATATATTTATATATATATATATATATATATACACAGCTCTCGAAAATAAATAAGAACCCACTGCACCCTTTTCTTTCCTTTCCAAAGTTTTGAGTGAGGAACAGGAGGGTTCAATTTGCACTGGTCTCTTAAATTGAACCCTTCTGTTCCTCAGGCAAAACATTTTTTGGACCTCTATCATACTTCGCTAAACGTTTGACGGAGTGAATCCACGAAATGATGGTCCCCCAGCCCCCACTGACCTCCATCCACAGCCAGGCCAGGTGCAGGCGAAGGGCTTCTCCCCGGTGTGTCTACGGAGGTGGGCCTTCAGGTGGCTGCTCTTGGTGTACATCTTGGTGCATCCAGGAAACGTGCACTTGTGCATTTTGATCAGGTCCGCTACCGGGTTCTTCTGGAACCTCTGACCCGCCACCAGGAGCCCCTGGCCCTGCCCCCCCACCGCCATCGCCTCCCCAAGACCCAGGGGCTTGGCCGCAATGGGCACCGGGGCAATGCGGACGAACTTGGAGGAGATGTTGAGGCTGGCGGAGGGTAGCAGCTGGGGCACCAGGGCGAATGTCTGCCCCTGGATGTTGACCAGCAACTGGGCCATTTTGATGTCCGACGACGGCGCATGAGGGGGGGCGTGGGCAACCTGAGGAGGCGGAGTCACGGTGCCGGGCTCCTGTTTGATCTGCATCTGCAGGACGAGCGGCACCCCAGTCCCCTCGGCACCGCCCGCAGAGGAGTCTGGCCGGCCGGGTGATGATCCGCTGACGCCACGCGGGCCTCCGGTGGGCTCTGGCGCCGGCGAGGGCGGTGTGCTTTTGTTTTCAGTGCTGGTGGGGGAACTCTCAGGAAACTCTGTGCGGCCTGAGTGGTCGGGCCTCGGCCCTGGGGATGAGGACTCCCTGTACACCTCCAGTCCCACCCCCAGGCCCAAGATCTCCTCCAGGCCCAGGTCCTGCCCCAACGCACCCTCACGGGCCTCCGACTTAATGGACGACACCACCTCCATGTTCTCCTCTAGGAACTCCTCGATCTCCTCCAGAGTGGGTTGAAAGGATGTCTCCTCCATGTCCACCAAGGACCACACCGGGAAGTCCAGACTCTCCTCCTTCAAGGCCTCCTGGTGAGGGTGTGTCGGGGCGTCCCTCTGCGAGTCCCAAAGAAAGGAGGGCAGGGACATGGTTATGGCCACCTCGGGCCCCGCTCCCTCTAGGGAGGTCTGGGACAGCAGAAAGTCCAGGATGCTGTCTGAGCTCTCCGCACTCGAGCTGCTGCCATAGCTGGAGCTGAGGGCCTGGGAGTCGGGGCTGGAACAGGAGCGAGGGCTGGACGACTCGCTCAGGTCATCGTCGGAGAAGGGAGAGGGCATCACCTGGTAGGCCCCAGCGTCTGTTACCATGTCCCACAGGTGATACGCCGGAGGGGAGCCACGGCAACGAACTAAAGTATCCTCGCTGCACACTAGGAAGTGATCCACCATTCCTGGCTAGGGGCCAAGGCAAGATCTGCCACAGAATGTATTCCCCCTTGTTAGCAGGAAAAAGCGAGGACCAACTGAACCCAGAAAAGGGTCACCACAATAAGGTTGCTCTCCCCACGGAGAGATTAGCGTCTATTGTAGTCACACCTGCGATCAAAAAACTATTAAAATCCAAGATTTCCAGTGAAGATGTACCGGTATCTAGACGAACAAATGTGAAAGAAGAAAACAGAGAAAGTTACTCAATTGTATTTGGATATACATGTGCATTATATACATTATATAGTAATATATGTTACTTTATTAACACCTAACACAAGACTCAACAAAAGACAAACCCAAGCAGAAGTCATGAATCTACAACCTGTTTTAAAATATTGCACTCAATTCCTGACGTGTTGATGCGAGATAAGTTATTTTGATTGTATTTAAATGTTTCAGGGCAATTATTAAAATGTCAATGTCATCTTTTTATTTAACGAAGAAAAACATTTGTAGACTGATTTGCTTAAAAAACAAAAAGGCTGTTTTTTTAAACAGGCTCATCAAATAACTGATGTATTTTTCACCCAGTTTTTAACAGCTGCAGATGTCACACATTCGATCAAAAAGCCCATTCGCGGAAAAATGCTATTTCGCTACAGGTTAGTACTCAACGGAAGCCCCGTAGGTCGTTGGCTGAGGCCAAGCTGAACACTGCCATTGGTATTGTACCGCCGTCCCCTTTTTCTGGCCTCTTGGCTCAGTGACCGACAGTAACCCGTCACTGGAACGGTTAACATTTTCAACATACCGCGTGGGGCAGCAGTGAGCACTGAGCGCTCATAGTAGTGGATAAATCACCTGACGCGCTGTTCACTGAACACTCAAAATATTAACTCCAACAAATGGATATTTGCTTGACGTGCAAATACACGGTGTAGATAAATGTGTACCCCAACTTGCATAATGCATCCCTTCGTAGTTTCTGCTTGACCGTTTTCCTTGTTCATCTTCATTGTCTTGCATGCACACCAAGCAGTAAATCAGTGCTTTAATCTCTAAATGCTTTTAATCTCAATTTAATTGTCGATTTGAGGAAATCACATGCTATTACATTAGAAATACTGTTTATTGAAAGAGATTAGTTTCAAATGAAATGTAATAAAATTGCGTGTGTCATATTAATAAAATGTCAATCGCAATTACATGTGCACATTCTGATTCCATTAGTTTGAAGAAAAAGTGCACACATCCAGCACATTGCGTATCGGACGCAGTTAAAGCGCAGCCAGATGGCCACAACGTAAACATGTTTTCGTCCAGCGCACAGCGTGCTGCAGAATACAGTCGTGTAGGTTGGAGAAAACCGCACGCCCAAGATCTCTTTGCTGAACCCATTGCCAAAGAAATAAAACCGCGGGAGGTGGGGTATATCAATGATCTTACCTTATTTAATCAAGCATAAACAAATCTCTGTTTTATTCCAATGCGATTACTTTTCCTCGGCATTCGATATCGCTGAAATGCGGGATTTGCCCATGAGACTTGCCATGCAGCACGGTTCAGACTGACTAGCGCGAGTATGTGGAGTAGTACTATATTACCGTCACATGACTGCTAGTGTATGTGTGTGCGTGTGTGTGTGTGTTATGCGAGTCAACATAAGAGGTTGGATCTGAAGGCTCGACCTAGCTCTGTGTCTCTATTGGCCAAGATGCTCTGGGGTGGGTCCCTGGACATGTCAATCAGGATGTGTGCGCCTACATTTCGGATGTTTAGCTGAGGAACTCAACCATCTCCACATTCTACTCAAATCTTCTCATCTGCCAAGGAAGTGTTACAGCTGTCGAAAGACCAGGGAGGTTGATCATTTGAGGTTCTCATGACTCTCTTGAACCTATCGTTCAAATGTCTGTGGAAATACCAAGATTTCCGCCACTTGTCCTATAAAGGCCATCAAACTGCAGAAATTACAATAATGCAGTGTTATTTTAGTAAGATAACTGTGCACCAAACATAGGGTGTGTGTATAGGGTAGGAAGGATTGTACAGCGAGTATCTAAAGTAAGTATAAGGAGATTACAAGTCACTGCAGACTGATAGACAGACTACATCTGTAAATAGGGAATATATCAGGTGTGTGGATACATTTTGTAAAAAAAAATACAATCATAGAAACATAAACTTAAAACATATCCAGCTGTCTACCATAACCGGATGTCTACTTGTATTTATGCCAGTAGCACAGTAATGATATTATATATTTCCCCTTCAATGTGCATTTCTAATCCAGTGGTCATTGTTCACTGCGTGCCTGCATTTTGGGTTTACTTGTGATGTAGAATTGTGTGTGTTTGTTATACTTATATACTTCATTTTATTTCTTTATTTTTAATGTTTTATGTGTTGAACATTTGTCTTACATATGCAGTTTTATTATGCATATTGTGTACAGGCTGTTACTGTAAAAACATGTTACAAAATGTACAATAAAGTTCTAAAATACTGTGAACATCACACACAGCAGTGGTGGTCAACATAGCTACTTCTGTAACTTAAATATGCCAATCAACACAACACCCCTCCTTTAACCAACATGCTCCAGGTTTTGTCCCAAAGACAGGAACACAGAACCAGGAAGAATGTAGGCCAACCAGTGCAGCCAGCTCTGCACAAACAGGAAGCGCTTGGAGACCATTAGAATGCTCTTGACCTGACCTTTGTCAGTTACTGCAACCTCCTGAGAGAAAGACTTGACGAAGGTAACAAGTTCCTCTGGGAAAATCAGTAACCTGTATTTAAGCATATTCACATAATTGCAGAAGAGGCGGCAGTGAGGGTGTGTGTTTTCACACCCACGTTTTCATAACGCCTCGAGGAGGGGAGTGGAGGTAGATATCTCAGAAATCCTGTGATGAATATAAACAAAAAATAAAAAATATATTTTTGAGGTGTATCAGCTTGTTTTTACACTCAGTCATTTAGGTCATGGTACACTTGTTCAGATTATCAACACAAATATTTCAAAACATGTCAAAAGTTTTGTCATTTTTGTATTTTGTGCCAAGATGACAGCACATGTTTGTTATTAATTCTTTGTTAATGTTTGATGCTGTGAATATGCATAGCAATGAATATGAAATCATTCACCCATGCAGAATCCCTTCAATTCTTCAGAGCACC
The DNA here is from genome assembly GCA_016801125.1 of Novumbra hubbsi. Classification (NCBI taxonomy): domain Eukaryota; kingdom Metazoa; phylum Chordata; class Actinopteri; order Esociformes; family Umbridae; genus Novumbra; species Novumbra hubbsi. Next base: position 84,107 of record JACXGK010000520.1, read on the forward strand.
TGGAAATTGCGTGTGAACTTCCTTATTCAGATTTAGGTCAAGGGTCTGGAATGGCTGTTGCAGCAGCTTGATTCTATGCTTGCTGAGGCATTTTTGTGGTGTACCTGGAGAAATGCTTTGAATATCTTTTCTAGTGGAAGATCCAACAAAAATCCGGTTTTAGCCTCTTGGCAAAGGCAGACACATGTTTATAAATCTCCCTGCACTCGACAGGGATCATGACAACATGTATCCTAACCAGGTTCCCAGGGCTTCTGGATGCAAAACAGCCCAAAACATGACAAATCCACTAGTATATTTCACTGTGGGTCACTGAGTTTATTTCATGCATGACAATTCTTTGGGTTTTAAAAAGCAGTTTTTGTACCATTTGACCATAGAATTGGTTCCAATCAAAGTTCCAGTAATGTTTCAGAAGTTCCAGACGCTGACATTTGATAAAAATTAAAAGCTTTCTACTGGCCAGACATCCAACTGGGTTTTTGGAAGTGAGGTGAGATCTAATTGTAGTTTTGAGACTTGGTTACATCAAGATTTAACCAAATTCTGAAATTCTCTAACTGTGATTCTTGAAGAAATGTGTACCTCTTAAACCCTCGTCCTTAATATGCTTGGGCGCAAAAACAGGTTTGTAACAGCTTTGGAAGATTTATACATTATCTAATTATTGCCACAATGGTGTAAATCGGTATTTTCAGGCATGTTTAGATATCTGAATAGTGAAGATAAACAGCTTTTTTTTCGTACTTAGTTATGTGTTCTCTGACTTTAATAGGTAAGGGAGTTTGGCATGTGTGTCACCTAGTATTTATACCCCAGTGAAACAGGATGTTATCAATGGCCAATAAAGAGTTAGTAAGGACTCAGTTGAACTTGAAAAAATATATATATAAACTATAAAATACCTTTATTAAATTTGGTACATTAGAACATTTAGGAGTGCTTAGTGTTGTGATTTCTTGATTTGTTGTACGACATGTCAGCCTGCTTAAAGCTGTCTGGATGTTAAACCACAAGCCCTGGTCGACCTGCTCTGACCTTTTAATCCACACATCAAAGGTCAGGGAAACCTTTTGCGAGCCAGACGTCAGACCTTGGATTAGACCCAGGTCCTATTCATTAGGCCCCAAATGGACTGAACCGAGCTGTCAAAAGACAGACTCGTCCAATCGTTTGGAAACATTTGCAAACGTTTCATGCCTTCATGAATGTGACCCAGAGGAATGCGGAGTGGCACTGAGAACTGCTTTGAGACATGTATGTGCCACTTGGCCTTTGACCTACTTGCTGGACCTCGGGGAGCCTGACGAAGATCATATTTGGAGCCAAAAGTCAGTATATTTTAACATGTTAGACTGATTGCATATCTAGTCGACTCAACTCAAATTCAATATATTATTGATAGAATGGGCCTGCAATCATGACCAAGAAAATGTTTAGTCCTGTGTGTGTGTGTGTGTGTGTGTGTGCGTACATACATGAAAAACATCCACACACTGTTCGACTGTTGTTTGCTGCAATTGATGCACTGACAGCCCAAATGCTGTCTCCGTGCTTTAAAACCTACTAATGAAATACTGTTTTTTTTATAGATGAAGGATTGGGAAATCCTCATCTATCTCATTTTAGCTTAGAATTGCTAACAGACGCCAGGTATTTGGTACTGTATAAAATCCTTACATTTATACTACCAGACTGTACAAAATCCTTCAACTGCAACCAGACTGTACATACTGTACAAAATCCTACCAGGGCATTTTAGTACACTGGGGGGTCAATAAGGTTGTAAAGGCTAGAGGGGATTGTTCTTGCAATGCATAGACTATTCATATTTATACAAATAAAAAAAAGGGAAAGCAATTTTTATAAGGGAAAGTATAGAAGTACAAACACATTTCATATATATATATGTATATATATATAATATATATACTATATACATTAACTTTGGTGGTCTGTCTCAAAAGACAAAAGTTTGTAAAAATAACCTAAATTGTTTGGTGCCAAATGTAACCAAATAGAAAACTGCAGGCCAACATATTGCTTAGTAAAATCTAAATCCAGAATTCCATGTGAGTCCTTCGGAATGCATTATCACCCTAAGTCTTTGAGGACTGTAAAGAAAGATGGGAAACAGCGTCCTCAAGTGGTAAGAAAATAAAACCTTCTGAACAATGACGTTCCCACGGCAACAGAACACAAACTCAGAACAATTGAGGTCGTGGCTATCAAGTTATAAGGCCCAACCCTCTCAACAAGTGAAAATAAATGCAGTTGCTCAGCAAGACATTTTGAGGCAACATCAGGTTGAAGGTAAGTACATTTCATCATTACATAATTATTAGCTGTTTTGAAACGTATGGCAGGTGACAGGGATCGTGCTTGATACACTGTATGAACATTTCTGTGACAGTTCCATTCTAGAATTAACATTATCATTCTAGAATTAACCTATTACCATATTCACCATGGTAACAATGTATGCTACATTGTAATCATTGTTGGGATATTTAAGATAAAGGTATAATTAATGCATTTTCCTTCTCATACATTCTCATCTTGACTCACATATACTGTACTATATAATGCCTGTTGCCCTAAACACATAATGGTAGTCTCTGAGGTCCTTTGGAACAGCACAAGCCTACCAGAGAGAATGGTTTCCTCTGGGTATGAGTTTTAGTTCTGACTTTCTCACTTCGTGTCAGTAGAAGGAATATACCCGATGTCTGGTCCACTAACAGCCGGCAAGTCGACGAGGTCAACAAAGGCCTTGATGTCTTCAGGTACTTGCTACTGAGTTTTCCCTAGAATGATTCTGTCAAATTAAGAGACCAGGAAATAACTATGGAAACAACCTGTCCCAATTCCGTTCACTGGGTATCCTATTTGACCCAAATGATGTCAGTGAAACCTACTTATCAACTGCAGTAGATGAAGCACACTAACATTTACAGACAACATAATCAACTTCCTAGGGTTTGGAACTGTATGCAACTACCCTGTGTTTCAACGTGCATGCTGTCCTTGAGAGATCACAGTTCTGGGGAAAAATAAGAGAGGAACGCACCTTTTCTTTTCTTTTCCAAATGATTTAATAAGGAAAATTTGGAGTGAGGAACAAAAGGGTTCAATTTGCATTGGTCTCCTAAATTGAATCATTCTGTTCATCAGCTGTATAATACGGGTACTGGTTTAAATGAAAACCTCAGTTAAACAATCTTCTACTCTTCTCTCTCGGTGTGTGTGCCCATCTGTACTACTACGTGTGAAGACGGTGGCAAAAGGAAGACTGTGGCAAATCCTTTCAAAATGCCTGATGACGACAATGTAATCCTGATCAGGAACAAGGAGAAGGAGAATCGGAAACTGGTGTGTGTGGGTTTGTATATGTATGTACAGTGGAGGAAACAGTTATTTGATCCCCTGCTCATTTTGTACATTTGCCCACTGACAAAGAAATTATCAGTCTATCATTTTATTGGTAGGTTTATTTGAACAGTAAGAGACAGAATAACAACAACAAAAATCCAGAAAAACACATTCACAAATCAATTATAAATTGATTTGCATTTTACTCAGTTCAATAATTATTTGATCCATTATCAATAAGCAATATTTCAGTCTCCCAGGTGTCTTTTATACAGGTAACGAGCTGAGATTAGTCCTAATCTGATTTTGTTACCTGTATAAAAGACACCTGTCCACAGAAGCAATCAATCAATCAGATTCCAAACTCCCCACCATGGCCAAGGCCAAAGAGCGTATTCGCAAATTGAAGAAACACAAAACAACTGTCAATCTCCCTTAGGGACACACCTGTTCTAAACAGGGCCAAGGGTACTATATACGTACTATTTGGTTTTGAACTCGGGCCAACTTGACTTAAACTGTCAGCCATCTTCTCTACCAGGACTTAAACTGTCAGCCATCTTCTCTACCAGGACTTAAACTGTCAGCCATCTTCTCTACCAGGAGTTGCAGAGCCAGTTGTGCTTGCGGGTCCATGAGAAGGTTACCCACGCCGGCCGCGTGAAGGCCAGACAGACTGACCTTCGCAAGAAGCTGAGGGAGGGGCTGGATGACGAGGACTCGGCCCCGCCAGGGGGGAAGGAAAGCATTCCCTTCCAGCTTCAGAACAGCCCACCGATAAGGATGGCCATGCTCAAAGGTGGAAGAGGGGCAACCTGTACTCCATAAATAAATCTGCCAATCTCTGGGCGTGATGTAGCATTTGGCCGCAGCAATGTTTTTATCAGTTGACAATGCCAAATTGGTCTAACCAACTACGTCGTTTCTCCTCAGATCGTAGTATTGAGAAAGAGAGTATAAAAGAGTATATATCCAAGAAAAGGCAGATGTTTCTGATGGAGGTAAGAAGGACAGCCTATATTTCCTAGCTAATCAGTATTTGACATGCATTGCCCTTCTCCCTCCGTCTTTCTCCCTCTCATCCGTCCACTGATTCCCCCTTCCACAACCACCCCCATCTCTCTCCCTATCCCTCTCGAACCCAGTACTCCCTGGCAGTGAAGCGTGGAGAGATAGATCAGCTGGAGAAAGTGGCAACAGCTGAGGAGACCAGGCTGACACACGCCGAGCAGTTCCTGGAGCACAATGCCGTCATGTTCGACGAGTTCCTCAGAGAGAACGACAAGAACTCTGTAGAGGCCATCAAAGTGTGAGTGACGGGCACAACCCTCCCGCCTCGAGTAAAGATCTTTTGCGAGTCTACAGAGGTGATTGATGTGTAAACTGCTAAATTGTACTTGATCTTCTAACTCATTAAATATGGTGTCTATCTCTACACAGTGCTGAGTTGGAGACCAAAGTGAAAATGGAGAAGGTGGCTGAAACGAAGAGGATCACAGCCAGGATTCTGGCCATTAGGAGGTGGGTATCTCAGAGGATCACACCCAGGATTGGGACCATTAGGCGGTGGGTATCTCAGAGGATCACACCCAGGATTGGGACCATTAGGAGGTGGGTATCTCAGAGGATCACACCCAGGATTGGGACCATTAGGAGGTGGGTATCTCAGAGGATCACACCCAGGATTGGGACCATTAGGAAAGAAAGTAACTTTGTTAGATTCAACTGTTATTCACCCTGAACATGTTTACATGTTCTTTAATCTGCTTTGACAAACCTCTAACTTGGGCAACTGCTGGCTAAAAATCTAATGATGTGATAAGGTGGAAAGTCATAGCTTGGATGAACAAGGACTGCAACTTTAGAGTGATGTAGGAACAGATGCTTTCAGTCAACTATAACAACACCGCATCGACGGATGCGGTATAGTGCGTGAAATTCACAAATGTTAAAAGTCAGTTTGCCCCTTTTCTTCTGGGTGTGCTGCTCTTCTCATGTAGTGAGATCTCAAAGTTCGAGGACATCTTAAAGGAGTACGCCATGTACAAGGACTTCCTCTTCAAGTTGTCACCTCCAGAATGGCAAGAGGAACAGAGGACGAAAGCAAAGAGCCTGAAACTAAAGTCTATCACCAAGGACAGGCTTAAAGAAAAAGACGAGAGTGCTACTCTGGAAATATGCACTGGTATGTGTGGTTTATCATTTATTTTTTGTTACATTTGTTTGCCTTTTAGTAAAGAGGAAAGAAATATTTACAAGAGTAGTATTTTGCCATGGTGTTGGATATGTTGTGTATGTTGGATATGTTGTGTATACTAAAGCCACCCTGTTCATCTCCCTATGGCCCTCCCTCTCACACACACACAGGTACAGACAGCAGAACATGCGATTCGGGCCGAGAGCTGCCCCCTATACGAGATGCGAGGGCCTCCTCCACACAGTCAACGGGCCGAAGTGAAAACACGTGTGTGTGTGTGTTTGTAAATGATAACTGTGTTCTTATAAGAATCTTTTTTAAATCTCTGTTCAATCCTGCCTGTTTTAGGAGTCAGTTGGCAGAACTAGAGACCGACAGCTCTGAATATGAGGTTAGTTTGGTAATTCAAAGCTTGTGAATTTCTCACTGCGTTCTGGCTAATATCAGTGTCAGCCAATGATAAGCCAAATGAAGATTTTTATGAATGAACCAATTTTAATTAGAAGTGAATGCAGTTTGAATAACTTTAAATGTTATAATAACATTTAACATTGCATCTATATTTACTGTATTTAGAAAAACATTTGAATGCATTTGTAAATACTCCCAAGCGTAAGACTGACCTTAAATACACTCAATTGCCTTAAACCGATGTAACGTAAAATAATACTCAAATGAAACATCACACTAAATGGGATTCTTAAATAACAAACAAACCATTAACACACATTTGTTTTGGCCTGTGTTCTGAAAAATACTCTCTACAGAAAAAGATCCCCACACTGGCTAGAAATACCTCCACAATAAGGAATATTCTGGGAATACCTTTGCCAAACCTAAAATTTAACCCTGTTTTTAGTCCCCAACTGCTCTCCGCACCGTTTTGTCGCCCCCTGCAGGAGGACCCAGAGCTATACTTCAAGGACCCGAGGCAGCTGCTGGATTTGCTGACAGAATTGGAGGAAGAGAACCTCTCCCTCATCCAAAACTCTAGGGAGACGGAAGAGGCACTGGAGGAGTTCCGACAGGTCATGGACCACAACCGCAAGAAGATGTAAGACGGTCAGAGGTTAGAGGTCAATACAAATGGAAGTGAGGGCCAAGATGGCGGTCAAACGTAGCTGCTCACCGTCACAAAAGTGGTACAGCAGAATTGCTCTCCATAATGTAGTTTCTTGGACAAAACATTTGAACTCCGCCCCAGGAGAGACAAAACCCTTAAAATAAATAAATAATCAGGTGTGTGCAAATAGCTATCAAGTAAAAACCAGACGTGATTTGGCACTCCAGGACTGGAGTGAATAGCCTCGAACAGCCTGAGACCTGCAGAGCATACCTACCTCACATGCCATGTTTCTGCCGGTGCCCTCCCCCTCTCTGTCCCTCCCCTTCCGCAGGGAGATGGAGGCTGATCAGTTGACCCAGCAGATAGACATGAAGACTCAGGCCATCCACGCGGAGACCGAGCGAGCTGACGAGCTGGAGCTGATGTCCCGCCTCTTCAACTTCGGGAAGTACAAGTCTGACCACCAGGTGAGAGAATGAAAGCAAGCGGGTCTGAAAGGGGGGGCGGGTCTGAAACGCAGGGCGGGTCTAACAAACCTGCTAGTTCGTTTTGCACACGGTTTCCCAGGTGTAAACTGATAACTGACAAGGAGAGGAATTAGCTGCCTTTGCCACCTTTCATCCCCGGGCTTGTGCTCCTTTCTGTAGGCGGGTGTGTTAGACTCCCTGGACGCCAAGGTTGCTGAGGTGTACCGGGCCTGTGTGGGCGACAGCGAAGGAAACCTGAACACCCTGCAGATGCTGACAGCCATTGAGAGCCGCCTGGGAGAGCTGCTGGAGAACGTGGAGTTGATCCCGAAGGATCGGCTGCTGCTGGCCGAGAGGGCCAAGGAAAGGGAGAGGAGGCTTAGGTATGAGGAGGTTGGAGTGAGGAGGCTCAGGGATGGGGAGGTTGGAGAGAAGAGGCTCAGGTATGGGGAGGTTGAAGAGAGAGGAGGCTCAGGTATGGGGAGGTTGGAGAGTGAGAGGCTCAGGTATGAGGAGGTTGGAGAGAAAGAGGAGGCTCAGGTATGAAGAGGTTGGAGGAGGCTCAGGTATGGGGAGGTTGGAGAGAAGAGGCTCAGGGATGGGGAGGTTGGAGAGAGAGGAGGCCCAGGTATGAGGTTGGAGAGGAGGCTCAGGTATGGGGAGGTTGGAGAGGAGGCTCAGGTATGGGGAGGTTGGAGAGAAAGAGGAGGCTCAGGTATGAAGAGGTTGGAGGGAGGAGGCTCAGGTATGGGGAGGTTGGAGAGAGGAGGCTCAGGTATGAGGAGGTTGGAGAGCATCCATGTTAGAATATGTTGTTGACAGTGGTTAAAAGGCACAATGGACTAGGGTGACGCCATCTGGTCCCTCTCCCCACAAACCTGCTAAATTCTGATGGACAGGATTACAGATTTGATGCCAATATGTTCCCAGTTCCAAGATCCTTCCAAATAGGTTTTCTAAAAGCAAACAGGATATTATAGTTACCACAGGTTTGTTGCTCCCCATCACCATTGCTTCCCCAGGTTGCGTGACGACAAGATGCATGAGGTGAAGCAGCATCAGGAGGAGAGGATCAGGAAGGCCCTTGAGAGGGCCCAGGCAGACATCAAAGTGAAGGTGTGTCACTGCACCCGGCACGGCTTACTGCAGGCGCTTCCACACACCATAGCACACCATAAGCATGAGGTCTGACAAACATGTCGAAATTAACACACAGAGACTTTTCTCCAGACCGGCAAGAAACTGATGGTCAGATCGCGGCCTCCTACCCGCAAGCTGAAGACCAGCCAGGCGTGTGACATCTCGGACAAGGACAAAGAGGAGCACCGCTACTTCTTCACCTAGTCAGGTCAGGGTCATCACATGGCCCTATACGGAACTGATGGGAACCCGCCTTACCTCAAGCTGAATTTAAATAACAGGCAACGGCACTAGCAGAACCTAGACTTGCTCGCTTGAGGGGCCCGGCTTATGGCAGAAGGTCTTGAATTCAGCACATTTCCATGGAGATAACACAGGTTGTTAAATTACTAACAATTGGTAGGGATAGAAAACCTAATCCTGGCAATATATGCACATGCTTCAATTATGAAAAGTTGTATTTCACGGGGAATAAAAATTGCATGCAAACATCGAGGTAATCAAATTATTTTTCTTTGCATTTCTGACATCAACGACATTTTCACATTACTTAAGACATTATTGGAACAGGAACTTTATCATTATGAATTCAAAGAAAATGTGCGTAACGATGTGCGAAAACAAATACATTGAGGAGATAAAAAAAGGCAGTCTGGGAGCCCCTACCCACAGCAGAACGGTTGAAAACAAAATTTAGCGGCACAGTGGACCCTCAAACCTGTAGGGTTCTTTGGCGACGTCCACGTTCACCTCCAGAAATGCAAAACAAATCAAAATCAAAATTTACAATTGGGCTTTGTGCCTTTATTTAAGGTTCCAGCTTTTACTAATAAATAACAAGCAGAAGAAAGTCATCACATACCGATAAGTGTTACAGATATAAACCCGTGGACTGACGTTTTGTTCTTCAACACAGAATGCTCATGCCCCGTTCCTCCGCTGGTCTGTAGACATCCATAAAAAAAATACATCTCCCCCCTCCCCCCATGCACAAAAAGTAACAACTAACGGGAAGCATATGCGTAATGGATGGGTGAGTACAGTACATCCAGTCGGTAAAAGGCATTGTGGACAGTTTAACGTGGCACCCTATCAAGGGACTGACAAGACGTCAGTTTGACTGGAGAGACTAACTGCGTGTGCAAAACAACAGCGCCTGTTTAAAAAGGCAGCAGTCTTCCTCGCAATCATGATTGTTGTACAAACAGGACTTCAGAAATACAGTAAAAAGGGTGAGGGGAAAAGTCCCAAAATGTAACCCATTTAATGTATCATTCAATTCATCACAAGGTGCACTTGCTTCAGGTTTCGTCCCTCGCTGTTTGAGACATTTTCTTGCAGCAGGG
>JACXGK010000520.1:93794-105138 GCA_016801125.1 Novumbra hubbsi
CCCCCCCCCCCCCGGCTTCCCCTCAGTTGACCCTTGACCCCGGCTTCCCCTCCTCACTCCAGGTCCTGCAGGTTGATGGTGCTTCCTGTGAACTGGGAATTGTCTGAGCCATTGTCATCCTCAGTCATAGCTGGAGGCTGCTCCTGGGGAGAGAAAAACCAATGACACGTTTATGCTCCTAGCACTCCTGGGTAAGGTCAAGTGAACCTCAGTGGCTGACAATCAAATAGAAACCAGTGTCAATTTAGCCGGTAAGTGATGAGAAATATTCAATAGTAACATACATTGCTAAAAGACTTCCGGCTTAATGCCAGCAAGACAAGATCCTATAGGTCACAATCTGGGGCAACCGCAACAGGTAACCTCCGCATTTCCAAGTGACCTTACAATAATTAATCTGCAGTTAACTTTTAAAATGATCCACGTGGGTTCAAAAAGATCCCAAAGATGGCGAAAACCAATGAGAGTATTTTAGCATATTTCAGGGGTGTAATAGTCTCCGGCACGAGCCTCACTGACATATCTGACAACCTGTTGAGGCTCAACTGGGATCTCGTTCAGTCGTCTGTCTCAACTCCTTGGCTGTGACCTCTGCCAGACTAGACGGCGCAAAATAAACAGACTCCTGAAAATATTCCTGGGTTTAAACGCCCAATAACGCAAAGCTAATGTTACTGTACAACACGTGATTTCACTGGACATATTCACCTGTAGGATGTTGACTGGCAGGTCCACAGTGAGCTGAGAGTGGGAGCTGGAGGGCTGAGAGCTAAGCTGGAAGGCAAGGTCCCCGTCGCTGGCAGGGTCATCCTGAAAAACACATACATCTTATTACAATCATGTTTACCCAACACCATTTGTTTGTGGCCTTCCTCATCATGCCCGTTTTAGTTGCGGCTAACCTCAGTTGTTACATCAAATGTTACATCTCCTCTACACACTTCAGTTGCCCAATTCTGCATTAACTTAAGTCTTCATTCATTTCACAAATTAATGTGTTGACCAATTGCGATCAGCCGTGGAAAAAGGCATCAGACAGCTGCCTGTGCAAACGCCGTGTTGACAGTCAGAGCACCTCCTCACCTGCAGGAGCTGGATCTGAACATACTGAGCCCCCGTCACCGGGTCACGAATGGTCAGCCCGGCATTGGCTCCGGCAAAACCATCCCCTAAACGGGTCGCAGCCAACGGCGATGAGGCACTGCCGGATATCCCACCTTTATTCTTCCTCTGAGCCAATCCTGAAGCTCCTGTGAGAAACAAAAACAGGTAGTTCTAGTCAGTCTTCACTGGGATTAATCCCACACTTCACGAGGAGAGTTTGAAAGTCTTAGCAAGCAGGAAACAAGAACGTCGCTCCTGTTGGGCCAGCTGGACTTGGCCATTATGCACCTGAACATCCAGAGGGGGCTCTCTGTTTCCTCTTCTTAGCCAGTTGAATGGCTCTGTAGTCTGTCCGTGCCGAGCCACCGCTGTCCTACGGGGGGAAGACGGGACCCATGAAAACCCAGCGGCCACCCCAAACAAAACAATACGTGCCAAAGTCAATTCCAACCTTCAACGGACTGGGGAAGGCGCTGGGCGAGGCGAGGCTGAGCTCGGGGTCCTTCTGCGGGCTGAAGGGGACGCGGTGGCCCGCGAACACAAACTGGGTCAGCACCTTGCCTCCATCCTGATGCCCCAGCTCGTTCACACAGGCCAGCCCGCTCCCGGCCCGGGCCCCCGAGGCCTCCGACACCTCCACGGGAGAGGCGAGCACCCCGGGAGCCCCGGCCAGGGAGGAGGGCTCGCCCGCGGGGCCGAGGTGGGCAGCGGACGGGGTGGCGGATGCTCGCATGGTGAAGGAGCCCAGGGCGTCTCGGCCGACCGTTGGCACGGCGTCAAGATCAAGGTGGTGGCCCGACCCCGCGGCCAGAACCACCGGGTCCACGGAGCCTGGGGCCAGGGGGGCGTGAGGCCCGGACGTACTCAGGGCGGTGCTGACCGAGGCCGGGTCTATGGTGAGGATGCCAGAGTTCACCAGCGACAGGTCCATGGTGAAGGTGCCGGGCGGACCGGTGCCCCCTACAGGCACCCTCAGTCTTTGGACAGCGGGACCAGCGGACAGCAGGGAGCTGAGGTCCAGGTTGGCCAGCTGGTCAACCCCGCCGGGACCCGGGCCTGGTCCCGTGGTGACGGCGCCACTCACCAGCTCACTGCTTGGGGTCAGGGTGGGCGTGGCCTCTAGTTGGCTCAGCACGTCTGTCCGGAGGATGGAGACTAACCGTCGTTACACTGGTGGGATTCAGGTCAAACACGGGATTCTTGAGGAACTCTGTGTGTGTGTGTGTGTTTCGTACCTGGGCTGAGATGGTGGTGCTTCAGCATGTGGCTCTTCAGGCTGCTGCGGGAGGAGAAGTGTTTGCTGCAGCTGGCCACCAGGCACTGTGTCCTCAGACTGCTGGCGTCCTGCTTGTGCTTCTTGGAGTGGATATACAGGCTGCTCCTTGCCGAGAACTTGGCACTGCAGCCTGGAGTAGAGAAAACCAAGACTGTCCATTTATAAAAAGACATCAGGGTATGACAGATTTTCAAACCGGCAGTGGCAGACATGACCCCCCACCATCAACGTGGCACTCAAAGGGCTTGGTGCCCAGGTGGGTGATGCTGTGGCCCTTGAGGTGCTCCGCCCGCGTGAACGACTTGCCACAGCCCTCCTCCGGGCAGGTGAAGCGCCGGTCATCGTCGTGCTTCCTGGAACAAGAAGGGCCGTTAAGACGGAAACACCTGACGGGGCCTGAACACCAAAGGGGCGGGCGGGCACAGGATGGGGAGGGCAGAGGGGCGGGGTTACCTTTTGTGTCTCAGTAACTTAGACATGCTGGTGAAGGACCAACCGCAGGACGTCGAGTCGCAGACAAACGGCCTCTCGCCTGAAACCCAAAAGGGAGCTTAGAGGAGCCCAAAGTACCCCCCCCCCCCCGAAGCAGAACAATGTGGCGAGCACCCCCCACCTACCGGTGTGGCTGCGCATGTGGATCTTCAGGCGGCAGGCCTTGTCGTAGCGCTTGTCGCAGCCCGGGTGGGTGCAGGAGAACTGGCCCGTCTCCCTGAAGTGCGTGCGGTTGTGGGAGAACAGGGCACTGTAGGTGATGAAGGTCTTCTCACAGCCTGGCGAGACGCACACACGGGCGGAAAAGGTTAAGCACGGTTGCACGGGGGAGGCTGCCACTACGTCAACCACCGTGTATGAACAGACCCTTCACTTCTGAACAATAAGTTGTCCCGAAACCGCTACTTATTTCTTTTCTACACAACCGCGCCTGTAAATGTGGACCGCGACGGGGACAGGCGCACGTAACGTCCCGCGGGCCGCCTCCGGTCGGGTCGGGAGAGACGCTGGCCTCACCTGGAAACTCGCACTTATGCGGCCTCTCGGGTTCGAAGTGGGCCCGCTGGTGATTGGTCAGGCGCGTGGCGCTGCGGAAGCGCTCGCTGCAGATCTCACACGCGAAGGCGCTCTCCTGGTCGTGCTGCTTCACGTGCGCCTTCAGGTTGTACACGGTGGTGAAGCGGCGGCCGCAGCCCTCCCACGTGCACGCGTGCGGCCGCACCTTGTCGTGGGACTGGAGGTGGCGCTTCAGCTTGTACGAGGTGGTGAAGGCCCAGCCGCAGCCCTCCAGCGCGCATCGGAAGGGCCTCTGGTCCTCCGCGTGGTTGACGAGGTGCATCTTGAGCTTCTGCCGCGCGTCGAAGGCTCCGGGGCAGCCCGGCTGAGGACAGGGGTATGACGCCACTAAGGCGCCTTTTTTGGGGAGCACCGAAGCGCCGGCAAAGCCTGCGGGCCGAAAGTCCTCATCGTCACAGTCGACGGAGGAACCATCCGGGCACTGGGACACCAAGTCACCCTCGCTTATGGCACAAGGAGCCCCGTTCTCCTGCTTGATGACCGGGCACGAGTCAAGAGAGATGCCCAGCTCTGACAGCGAACAGTCGTCCGCGAGAGCCAGTTCGGAGTCACTAACGGACAGACTAAGCCTAGGCTCTTCATGGTGACCAGTCCGAATGACAGCCACGTTGCTGATCTTCCCGATGGATTTTGTCCCGCTGTCATAGTTGAGAAGCACAATGTCCTCGTGGTCTTTCATTCCCAGGTGCTCCTTCAGGCCGACCATGCCATCGTCTTTGTGGGGGTAACCTTCTGGAGGCGCAGCTAAAGTCAGTACCCCATTTTCAATGGTGACTATGATGCTCTGGTTGTTTATCATGACGGTTCCGGAGAAGGTCTCGTTGGCAGACACATTGTTTGAGGCCCTATCTGAGGGAGACAGACTCGAGCAGACGTCGGATATGAAGTCGGAAGTGTCCATAGGGTCGCAAATTTCCATGATATCCGTGTTCTCTGAAATCGAGGCACTACCATGTTTCTCTTCAGTCTGAGATCGGTACTGATTAGGCCCGTGACTGTCAATGTTTTCAACGCAAACTTGGTGGCGGCATATATTTTCGCCATATTCGTTTGTCAACGCAGCGTGTTCACTTTCCGTTTCATAACACATAGACTTGTTGTCATTCGTTAGAGTTGCCTCAACCTCGCTATTTGAACTTGAATTTAACAAGTTACACAGATGCACAGTTCTACTCAAGCCCCTTGATACTAAATTGTTCAAGTTCTCATCCGACTCAATAAGAACATCGTTGTTTTGATCCTCCATCGAATTACATGGATTGCTTTTGGAATGTTCAAGCTCCCTACCAGTTATGGTATCGCCATCTTTAAACGAATGCCCCAATCGGTCTTTATTTAAATCGTCGCCGTCCTCTTGTACAATGTTGAAAACAACGTACAATTCCTCTGTGTTTTTATTAGTGCTAGCCTCGCTGTTGCTCTCACAGGCCACCGAGCTCTCACTTGCCAATGACTGCAACAGGGAGGCGCCGTCTTCATGTTGCTGCCGTAAAACCGGAGGTAGCGGATGCTGTTGCTGTGAATGTTCATCTTCCCCCTCAAAGAACGGCAACGCCATTTGCAATATGCTATCCCCGCTTTCAACATCGTATTTGTAAACCGTCCTCAATAAATCTTGCGTAGATATCGCATTCGACTCTTTCCCTTTCAAAGTGTTCACTTTACGGTGTCCCATGTTTTCTGTTTGGGCTTGAAGTGGGCAATTGTTTTTAACGTTACCGTTCTGCCTGCAGACAGGTTGGCAAACACCGCTGCCATTTTCTGCCAGTAGGCAAAATGGAGATGTACTCGTCCTATTGTTGTTGTTGTCACTTTGCAGTCCTTGCGATTCCGAACCCTGATCTGTTTCCTTGTCATTAGAAAAGAAGCGAGAAAGTGTCCCTGTCCTTTTCTTAAGCGGAGACGAAGCTGTTCTACTTGGGGCGCCATGTTGATAGTGAATGTTTTGGGCATCAGAAAGCCCCTGGATTTCCATTTTGGTATCCCTGTAGCAGCAGTGCATGAAAGGCCCGCCCTTCACACAAATGTGGAAGGAGATCCGGAAAGCCATTCCACAGTTTAACGTGAATCGTGAACTCAGATCCCTAGGTATAAATCCTGGGGTGGATGATTATAAACCAAGGGACTGGATCTTTTTGTATATTACACAACCATATACAAATCATGTGTTATCTCCAGGTCTTGAGAGATTTCTGAATGCAAAAGATTTGTGGTTCTCTTAAATTTATATCTATATTTAATTTATATATATATATATATATATATATATATATATATATATATATTTACCGGAATTGCATTATTATGGAGAACCAAAAGGTGGCACTATTAGCTCATTTCTGACCAAATGATTCCACAGAACATTTGAACAACATGTGAAAAATTTAGAGAGCCAGTCAGTCAACAGTACTAATTAATGAATATATGTTCTATTAAACATGTATATTTAGCACTCAATGTTCATCTAGAAAATTACTTTGAGGTCAGGGCTATATGCCACCCTTACACAAAATTGTTTACATTCATTAATGTTACTACAAATTGTGTTTTTTCTTTTGAGTGAATTTCCCAGACACATTTTGCGTATAGGTCTATTACATAATTCAATTATTTCGGTACAGTTCACAGACCAACCATGTAAATTAAATTAACAAACACCATTTGGAAAATGTTACACTGAAATGAGTCTTAACAATATATCTTTATTAGATTTTTAGGCAAAAGCTATAGAAAACAAACTGACAAACGTACAAATATGTGCAGACCAACATAAACAAACACAGAATTACATAGATGTACAGTTACATTTATATAATTGT
The DNA here is from genome assembly GCA_016801125.1 of Novumbra hubbsi. Lineage (NCBI taxonomy): Eukaryota > Metazoa > Chordata > Actinopteri > Esociformes > Umbridae > Novumbra > Novumbra hubbsi. Next base: position 100,062 of record JACXGK010000520.1, read on the forward strand.
TATTGAAAAGAGAATCAGCAGGAAGACTGGTCACATACTATTCTGTATGGACTCCGATATATTTACATTAGGTATACTTGTAAGCGAAAGCTATCACAAAACACTTCACTGGGCAAAGCGAATTGTGAGCAGCATTGACGTAGTTTATGCCTTTCAGGACTAGTAGTAAGGAGGTAAAACAAATACTTGTACAGAGAACACAAAGCCAGACAGTCATGCTTTATGCAAAAGTATTGAACATTGGATGTGATTTGAGGTTTACATTTGACTTCATAACACTATTTGTTACTATTCACCCATGCACTATGTTTAAACATTGCGTCTTAGAAATCCATCTACTATTTAACTGTACCATTATCCTTTTTGGGTGTAATATTGGCAGTTCCACTATACTAGGCAGTGTACAAAAGAAACGTGACTGACACAGTACTGAACACAATTCGTCTCCTAAAAAATGTTAACCAATCACTGAACAGTTCAAATGTTTCGGAATGTTTAAGTCAATTTGAAACTTGAAGTTATTGTCTACAAACACAACCACCATGAGGTTGTCGACTAATCAAGTGAACATGCAAACTTATTGAATCATGACTAACATTGATTCATATAAAAATAGAATCCTAACACACTCTAGAGAGATGATGACGGAAAATAAGGCCACATGTCCTTTCCCTTCCTTTGCCATAAGATAACCTTTAATACAACTGTATCTTACAGAATATAGCTCTGATGGAGCTGCTGTTACAATGCTCTAAATGTTAGACCATTTCTCAGATGCTTGTTCTGAATATGGGTCCTCTCTGTCCAGGGTACCTGGAACACCCTTCTAGAGCACCCTTCTAGAGCACCCTTCTAGAGCACCCTTCTAGAGCACCCTTCTAGAGTGCTGTGTTAAAACAAGAAACCAAATGTAACTTTTGGCACTGCATCAGCAAACTGTTGTTCTGCAATTTGCTTAAACGAGAACGCTGTTAAAAAGTCAATGACAATCTCGGTAGTAGAAGTATACGAGTGACAGAGTGAGTGAGTGAGTGAGTGAGTGAGTGAGAGTGAGTAAGTGTGTACAAGTGTAAGTGATATTGAGTAACAGAGTGAGAGAGTGAGTGAATGTGAGTAAGGGAGTATGAAAGCAAGAGAGCAAGAGAATGAGTGAGAGACAGAGGGGTATCCAATGAGTCACAATAGACTTGACTCAGAACAAAAAACTATTGTGTATAAATGTTGCCTTACAGCCAGGAATTTCTCAAAAAGCAAAGACATGATTAAAGTTTTCTAAAAAAGTGCGAGAGAGTATTACATGCATTGTAAATAAACTTGTGTAGAGCCTGCGAGCTCAGCCGAAACAACAATGAAAACACAGACCCATAGCTCGGGACACAAGAGCTGTGGCAGAAATAAACCAGACACACATTAGCAATGTAAGCAGCTCATTCCAACTCCCTCCCAACAACCCTAACTGACGAAGGGCCACACCCAGGGCCGATTGTAAGCACAAGCGGTTGCTTAGGGCCCCAAACTGCTGAGAGTCCCCCAACCGCTAGGGGGGAAGGCCCAAGTAAATGTTGCTAAGCGCCCCCAAAAGGGCTAGAGCTGGCCCTGGCCACACCCTTCAGAACAACCTTTCTGAGGTACAGTGTCTTCTTTTCCTCAATTATTTCTTAGAAAATGTAAGCAACATAAAGATGATTCTTAAGTTTTCACCTGTTCTTTGCTACATTTAAGCACTTTTGGTTGCCAATACTTGACTGCAGGCCTTGACTGCAGAGTTTGAAAGGAGCAGGTTTCATCACCAATGACTCGTTTAATTATTTATTAACGCCTGGCAAAAAGCTAGAAAAAGTTACAATGTTCAGACTGGTGCTCGGGTCAGAAATGTGCAGTCAAAGGAGTTGTACTTTAGACATTGTATGTCGTCAGAAAGGAAATGGTTGCGCTGATGGTAATTCAAATTAGATGGGTGTTCTATCTCAAGCCCATTTCAAATTTATGACCCTTCATTTTGAAGACCAAGGCAGTTCTCTCAACAGGAGTATGTGCTTTTCTAGGTATCAGGCGCTAATGACAATAGTAAAGTTATTAAAATATTTACACATGCTGCCGCAAATGTTCTTATCTGATCAGAAACTGACGTTTTCACAGACATCATTTATAACATAGAAACATTTCAACACGTGGGTTATATCAGGATTATACAGAACAAATGTGTCCATGAGGCAAAGTATACAGTGGCTATAATATTCAAGTTTGTACCTACATATAGTGAGGACTGGTGTAGCACAATATAATCACTATTCATTGACCCCCTAGACAAGAGGTCAATGCAGTCAATATAAAAGATGGTGTAAACACATTATGAACAAAATGACTGTTTATCTTTTTTTGAAGAAACTCAACCCTTAAGCCTCCAGAAATGCCCTGAGAAGAAACGTTCAATTGTTTTGTATAACAAACAATTGTCAAACATTCTTCACTTTGTAAATGGCCATTATACACATGTACAATTGGCCAAAGATTAATCCAAGTGTAGAGTACAGCTGTGGCCAGTGTGTTTCTGGTTTGGATGACAAAAAGACGCAAGGATGAAACACACATTGCATGCGGAGCTAGGGAGTCATAGAAAAAAGGTTGACTGCTCATACTGTCCATCAAAAAAGTCCACAAATTCTTGCTTTTTCCTAAAGTTTAACCAGTTCCTGGCCACTGCAGAAGCCATGATAATGAGGGGGTTCATAGGCATCTGGCAACCTCAGAAGCAGTTCCAACAGATTTTTAGGTCAAGCTGCATTTGCGGTTGTAGTTTAGGGAAGGGGACTTTCAGTGCTGTTGCAGTCTTTGTGTGTGTGTGTGTGTGTGTGTGCATGTGTCAGTGTGCACAGAATGTCTATTCAGGTATTGGCTTAAAACTAACATGTTGCAAAGTGTGGCCCTAGATCCAGGACCTCCCCAACCCCACCCCTCATCCTTTCTCAGATGCGCAGTTTGTTCAGTCCTAGCAAGCCCGTCGTGGAGGTGGTAGTGGAGGAGGAGATGGTGGAGGAGGAGGCGGCCGGCTGGGCGGGTTGAGGTACGATGCCCCTAGTCTTCATGAAGCCCAGCAGCTGCTCCGGGATCTCCGCCAACACGTCCTTGGCCAGCCGTGCCATGCTCAGCACCTGGTTGCCTTGGCGGTCAATGTAGTCCCGGAACGGCACAAACTGTACGATGTCTCGCTCGGCCACGCGGCCCTTGGAGGACACTCTGACCACATCGCCATCCAGCTCCTCCATGGCTGTGGGGCACAGACGGAGTCAGTGGGGGACCCACGAGGCAGAGGTACAGACAGAGTCAGTGTGGGACCCACGGGAAAGAGGTACAGACAGAGTCAGTGTGGGACCCACGGGGCAGAGGTACAGACAGAGTGAGAGTCAGTGGGGGACCAATGAGACAGACGTACAGACAGAGTCAGAGTCAGTGGGGAACCCACGGGGCAGAGGTACAGACAGACGGAAGGAGTTATAGAATGTCATAGGGGGAGATGCAGTGACAGACAGGCCGGGTCAGAATCAGAGTTTGCTACATCCCAACACTAATTACCAATGCCCACCCTATCTCAACGCCTCCCCTTCAGTACCCCTGATAGAGACCATTCCAAAACTGTCACCATCAGCAAGACGAAGGAGGCCAGAGTTGCCACGCTGTTTGGGACATGAGGACGCAGCATGTTTGGACTCCAGAGTGGATGGTGAATGCGTCCCCACGGAGATGCCAGATGGTAGTGGGTTATAGTGAAGCTGTGTCCAGGGAGAAGGGTGGGGGTGGGGCAACGGGGGGGTGAGGAGCAGCACCATGTGCCCTGGGTAAACCCAGCATGTCGGGGGCATTCCCTGAGTCACAGGGACTTATACAGAGCCTCCTGCCTACCTGAATGTCACATGCACACAAACACACACAGGCAGGGTGCACACACACACACACATACACGCATACATACACACAGTTGAATTATTCCAGTGAATATATGTCACGACACATACAGTATATAACCGCAAGAGTGCTTATGAGCACACTCTGCCTCTCTTCTTAACCCACACACTTTCTCCCTCCATAACACACACTCTTCCTCTATCCATGACATACACTTTCTCTTTCCATATCACACACTCTTCCTCTATCCATAACACACTCTTCTTCTATCCATAACATACACTTAGACAATATAGGGTCATATTTTACGGATGTTGTACAGCATTAATCTATAGAGCGAGTTTACACTGTTTAGATTTTTCCAGAGAGTAACAGGTTCTTGTCGAGTGTGACACCAAGGTTCTTTGTGCTCTGTGGGGGGACCAATGTGGGGTTGTCAACCGTGAGGGACAGTTCTTGGAGCAAGCAAGACTTTCCGGGAGGAAGAGCAGCTCCGTCTCATCAAGGTTAAGCTTGGGAAGGTTAAGTAGGCTGACATCCAAGCTGCGATGTCTGCCAGACATGCAGATATAAGTGTTGCAACCTGTAATTCAGAAAGAGGAAATGCGAAGTATAGATGTGCGAAAAGGACAGTGCCAAGTGACCTTGTGTAGAGAACAAAGAGGAGAGGGCCAAGGACTGATCCCTGGGGTACACCAGTAGTTAGAGTGCGTGGCGCCAACACAGAGCCGCTCCATTCAACCTGGTAGAAGCCCCTGCCAAGTATGATGCAAACCAGGAGTGGACAGAACCTGAGACCCCCCAGCTCTGAGAGTGTGGAGAGGAGGATCTTACAGTGTCAAAGGCAGCAGGCATTAAGGAGGATAAGAATAGAGGAAATATGGCTTTGCCAGTGCGGAGAGCCTCTGTGACACAGAGAAGAGCGGTCTTGGTCGAGTGACCTGTCAGGAAAATGGATTGGTAAGGGTCCAGAAAGGTTGTTCTGGGACAGATAAGAAGAGAGTTGGTTAGAAAAAGCACGCTCAGTTATTTCAGAAAGAAAAGGAAGGAGAGATACCGGTCGGTTGTCATGGCCATCAGAAGGATTAGGAGTTGATTCCTTGAGGAGGGGGGCAACAAGGGCTGACTTGAAGTGAGAGGGAACATAGCCGGTGGATAGGGAGGAGTTGGGGAC